>JARQOD010007343.1:0-39519 GCA_033576555.1 Oophaga sylvatica | reverse complement strand
TTCTTTTTTTTTAAAAAAGGGGGGCCAGGCGTCGCAAAAAGCCCTTGGATCTTTTTTTTGGGCCCGAGGGGGGGAAAAAAGTAAAAAAATTTTTTTGGGGGTTTGGGGCTGGGAAGATCAGGGTGGTGAAGTAGGTCTGTTTGGCGAGGTGAAGGGCAGCATTATAAGTTCTTAACATGAATTTAAAGTGGATGAAGTCTTCTGGTGTGCGGGTTTTTCTCCAAAGGCGTTCAGCACTCCTAGAGCATCGCTGGAGAAGGTGAGTTTGCGATGTGAGCCAGGGCTGTTTTACTGTGTGTTTGGAAGTTCTGAGGGTGAGCGGTGCTACTTGGTCAAGGGTGCTTCTAAGAGTGTTATTGTAGTGCTGAACAGCCAGATTAGGACAAGAAAAAGAGGAGATTGGGGACAGCGATGAGTGTAGGGAGTCTGAAAGTGTCTGAGGGTTAATGGCTTGTAGATTTCTGAATGTGTGGTAGGTAGGAGTGCGCTGGGGTGGTCGAGGATTTGTGAGGATGAAGGAGAGAATGTTGTGGTCAGAGAGTGGAAGCGGTGAGTTATTTAGGTGGGAGATTGAACAGAGGCGGACAAAGACCAGGTCAAGGGTGTTACCAATCTTGTGTGTCTCAGAGGTTGAAAGCTGTGAGAGGCCTAGAGAAGTGGTTAGTGATAGAAGCTGAGATGCAGATGTGGAAGTAGGGCTGTTAATGGGGATGTTGAAGTCTCCAAGGATAAGGGTTGGTAGTTCTGAGGACATGAAGTGCGGCAGCCAGGCTGAGAAGTGGTCAAGGAACTGGGTGGGCGAGCCTGGGGGCCGATATATGACCGCTACTCTGAGGGAGAGGGGACGGAAGAGCCTGATGGTGTGGACCTCAAAAGAAGGGAATTAGAGTGATGGAATTGGGGGGATGACCTGGAAAGTGCATTGTGGGGACAAGAGTATGCCAACTCCACCACCATGTCTGTTTGTGGGTCTTGGGGAATGGGAGAACTGTAAGCCACCATAGGAAATGGCAGCAGGGGAGACCGTGTCAGAATCCTGAATCCAGGTTTCAGTGAGGGCCAACAGATGAAGAGAGTTGTTCAGAAAGTAGTTGTGCAGGAAGGATAGTTTGTTGCATGCAGACCGTGGATTCCAGAGGGCACAATTGAAAGAAGGAGATGAGGGAGTGCAAGTAATATTAATAAGATTATTATGGTTTCGATATGAGGTAGGGTAGGGATTGAGGTTGGGGGATGGTGGACCAGGGTTGGGCAAGATGTCCCCTGAAATCAGTAGGAGAAGGAAGATAAAGAGCAGGTAGTTGTTGGAGTTCTAAGTAGGTGTAAGGTTCTTTGTCTCTGTTGACATGTTCCTTGAAACTCAGTTTTCTGTCGGCCATTTTGCTTTCTGTCTTTCTGCAGCTCTTGCCCTCAGTTAATATGGAGTTTCCAGTTTTCATGTTCCCGCCCTGATTCTTCCCTCTTGCTTCTTAAGCAGCCTCAGCTGAACAATCAGTGCTCCTGAATCAAGCCTCAGTCAGTCTGTGACCTGACTTCTGGAAACCTTGGACTTGTACTCCAGCTATTCCCTACTGAGGAACCTTGGAACACTTTTGGACTCTGGAAACCTGCTGTTTGGTGAATCCATGTTTGCAGAGGAATTACGGTACAGAGAAGAGATCCTGAACCTGCTTTGGAGATTTATTGTAGTGCTTGAAGTTACTCTGGCCTGCTGTGTCTCCTGTCGCTGTTCCTGCAAACTGTGTGAACTTTTCAGCATGCTTGTATGAAGTAATACAAGTCATTTCATATCAACCTGTGTCTCCTGTGTTTTCCTCACACCCAAGCACAAGACGCTATAGGAACTGTACACTATACATGACAAGATGCAGGAGCCAATGTTTAGTGTCTGCTGGGTCTGGGAAAGCCGTGTCTGCTGTGACTGTGGATATCAGATGTCCGTTTAATACCTTATGTGATGACAGTGGTTGTGACTTCTCACAACCATTCCAGGTGAGCGCATTCCCTTAAAATTTTACTCTGGAGTGTTACCACAGGTAAACACTATTGTTTTTTTTTTTTTTTCCTCTTCTCCTTCCAGCACTTCTGCCTTAAAAGATCTGGAAGATGGAGGCCCGCATAAAGGAACTTTGCGGAGTGACTGATACAATCCTTTCAGATGTACAGACTTTAAAAACCCGTTTTGCAAGCCTACAGGACCTCACTAATCATAATTTACAAGTGTTTGGACAGACTACCCAGGAATTGCGAGCCAGGATTGAGGCTCTAGAGGAACGAGCCCAGGCTCCTGCCATAACCCCGAGTTCTGGGATCCCCAAATTACCTCCTTTTCGTTTTGCCGGTGAATGTGAGAAATTCAGGGGATTTATTAATCAATGCAATTTATTTTTCTCTGCACATGCTTCACAATTTCCCACTGAACGATCCAAAGTGCTTACTATAATCATGTTGCTTACCAATAAGGCTTTGATGTGGGCAAACCCTCTGATTGAGACTGAGGATGATTGTTTGAATCACCTTGATGCTTTTATTTCAGCCATGGGCAGGTGTTTGATGACCCCAATCGAGGTGCAACAGCTGAAGCAGCCATGTTAACTTTGCGCCAAGGTAAGCGTTCAGTAGCCGAATATGCCCTGGATTTCAGGAGATGGGCTCTTGATACCACTTGGGACACTTCCGCTAAAAAATCTATTTTTCGGAAAGGGTTGTCTCCACTGATTAAGGATGAACTTGCTCGTGCCGACCCTCCCACTGCGTTAGGTGACTTTATTAACTATTGTATCCATATTGATGCTCGTCTGACTGAACGCAGACAAGAGAGATGGTTCGAAAATAATCGCACTAACCTTTTACTACCTCCCTCCTCAGTTAAGGAACCTTTGAGTAGGATCACAAGGGAACCAGAACCTGTCACGCTGTATAGCAGATATATATATATGTGATGACAGTAATCTATATCAAAAGGGCAACATACAATATAACATGCGCATAGATATATGATAACATAGAATTACCTGACAGAAAGTCCAGTGGGTCAATACAGAATCCGTTATACGCTGTCTCCGGCTAGAGGGTGACCGGGGTCTATGCTGACCCTAAACTGGGGTCCTAACTAATCCCTCTACCTGGAGGTACTGTTAAAGGTACAGAGGTCCAGGCCACCAGCGTAAACCCTGTCTCCTATCAATCCCTGCCAACTGTAATTTAGTCCTAAGAAGGACCCTAATTACCACCAAAGGGAATGAACAGGTAACGGTTAATGAACAGAAAGACATACAAGAAAGACAAGAAATAAAGTAAATAAAGTCTTACATACAACACTCACACACAGTAGGAACACCTAAGGTCTCAGAGATAAACTATAAGCTATAAGAGTAAAAACAACTAAGGAGCTCTTAGCTTAAGTATTCTCAGAACCGATCCAGTCTGCTAGACTACATGAATGCTTTCACCGGCATCTAACAAGCAGACTGGCAGGTATATGAAGGAATCTAATTAGAACATAATCAAAAGCAGCCGGGCGAGGCTGGACCTAGTCTTAGCAAAGAGCTAGGTAAAATTAACTCACTCATTACCAAACACAAAGAAACAGCAACTCAGCTGTGAGAAGTCAGAGTGTGTAATCGCGACGATCCTTGTGGCGATACACCCATGACAGTACCCCCCCTCTACGAGGGGACTCCGGACCCTCAGGGCCAGGTCTGCCCGGGTGAGTTGTGTGAAAGGTCCGAACCAATCGATCTGCGTTAACATCAGACGCAGGGACCCACGTCCTCTCCACAGGACCATACCCCCTCCAATGAACCAAGTACTGAAGGGATCGGCGACTGAGACGTGAGTCAATGATTTTCGACCCATGAAATTCCACGTTATCATTGACCACCACTGAAGGCGGAGGTAGAGGTGACGGTATGACTGGTGCCACATACTTTTTAAGTAATGACTTGTGAAACACATTATGAATTTTAAACGTAGGAGGGAGGTCCAGACGAAATGCCACAGGATTAATTATGGAACTGATCCTGTACGGCCCGATGAATCTGGGACCCAACCTCCAGGAGGAAACTTTAAGTTTTATATTCCTGGTAGACAACCAAACTAGATCGTTCACCTTCAGATCTAGACCAGAAACTCTCCCCCTATCAGCCATCCGTTTGTAACGGTTCCCCGTAACCTTCAGTCTTAACCGATCTGGAACTATCAGTCTCCCTGGAAGTCCCACCGGGGCGTCCCCCTGAGCCCCCAATACCTCCCCCTCAAGCTCAGAGCATACAGCTGACACTACAACTCCCTCCTGAGGAATAGGAACCGGATCATCCGTCTTCCCGGCCCCTGGGAAAGTACGAGATAAGGCATCAGGAAGCAACTTTATTGAGCAGTCATATGCGCGATGAGGAGGTAACTCTTTACACCCCTCCTCTGAGAACATCTCCCCAAAGTCCTCCAGAAAAGGAGACAAAGTCCTAGGCACAACCGCACCGATGACCGTGCTCATGCAGTTATTCCTGCAAAATTCACCCCACTGGCTTATCTTTCCGGATTGCCAATCAATCACTGGGTTATGTTTAGCCAACCAAGGAAGTCCCAACACAATAGGAGTAGGTAGACCCTCCAACACATAACAAGACAATTGCTCTTTATGTCTTGCCCCTACTCGAAGATCTATGTTATGAACAGCTTGTACCAAGCTACCTTGACCGAGAGGTCTAGAATCAATAGAGACTATAGGGACCGGTTTGGCCAATACACTCAGTTGCATACCATGCACCTGGGCAAACCGAGCGTCCACCAGATTAGCCCCGGACCCACTATCAAGAAAAACAGAAATCCTCTCAGTTCTAGTACCAATCACCACCTCCGCAGGCACGAGAAACTGAGAGGGATTTGGGGACGAAATACACACTCCCAGGTTAACTCCTTTGCTCAAAGAGGCCCGGGATGGACACCCCCCAACAAAATGTCCCTCTCTCCCGCAAAAGAAACACCTTCTAGTCTTGCGGTGCACCGCCAATTCCCTCCTACAAAAAGATGTCCTCCCAACTGCATGGGTTCCTCAGAACAGACCAGGGGAACCTCAGTATAAGGGACTTTAGTAGTAGGTGGAGTCATCACGGGAGGCGGAGTTACCTCGCGTCTTCCCCGAATTCGTCTATCCATGCGAATAGCGAGGGCCATAGCAGCCTCCAGTGATGGAGGAGAATCATACTGAGCCAACACATCTTTTAATTTGTCAGACAACCCTTGACAAAACTGGCTCCTAAGAGCTGGGTCATTCCACTGAGTATCTGTTGCCCATCTACGGAACTCAGAAGAATATTCCTCCGCTGGACGATTTCCTTGCCGTATTTTACGTAACTTTGTTTCAGCAAGGGAAACTCGATCCGGATCATCATATACCAGACCCAGGGCAGTAAAAAATCGATCCACTGACTGGAGATCTGGGGAGCCTGGAGGAATAGAGAACGCCCAAGATTGAGGGTCCCCTTGTAAGAGCGAGATAACAATTCCCACCCTCTGCTCTTCACTCCCAGATGACCGAGGCCGCAGCCGAAAGTACAATTTACATGCCTCCCGGAAAGTAAAAAATTTGTCCCGCCCACCAGTGAACCTGTCCGGGAGAGCAACCTTAGGTTCAGATCTGGTTTGCTCCGGGGGGAACAAAACCTTGGACTTAATGTCTGCAAACTCCATGGACAACCCCTGCAACTGCCGGGCCAGCTGGGCTACTGGATCCATGACAGCTGGAGAGAATCTTTAGTATGGCCGGTGAAAATGTCACGCTGTATAGCAGATATATATATATGTGATGACAGTAATCTATATCAAAAGGGCAACATACAATATAACATGCGCATAGATATATGATAACATAGAATTACCTGACAGAAAGTCCAGTGGGTCAATACAGAATCCGTTATACGCTGTCTCCGGCTAGAGGGTGACCGGGGTCTATGCTGACCCTAAACTGGGGTCCTAACTAATCCCTCTACCTGGAGGTACTGTTAAAGGTACAGAGGTCCAGGCCACCAGCGTAAACCCTGTCTCCTATCAATCCCTGCCAACTGTAATTTAGTCCTAAGAAGGACCCTAATTACCACCAAAGGGAATGAACAGGTAACGGTTAATGAACAGAAAGACATACAAGAAAGACAAGAAATAAAGTAAATAAAGTCTTACATACAACACTCACACACAGTAGGAACACCTAAGGTCTCAGAGATAAACTATAAGCTATAAGAGTAAAAACAACTAAGGAGCTCTTAGCTTAAGTATTCTCAGAACCGATCCAGTCTGCTAGACTACATGAATGCTTTCACCGGCATCTAACAAGCAGACTGGCAGGTATATGAAGGAATCTAATTAGAACATAATCAAAAGCAGCCGGGCGAGGCTGGACCTAGTCTTAGCAAAGAGCTAGGTAAAATTAACTCACTCATTACCAAACACAAAGAAACAGCAACTCAGCTGTGAGAAGTCAGAGTGTGTAATCGCGACGATCCTTGTGGCGATACACCCATGACAGAACCTGAACCCATGCAGGTGGACTCTTTACAAAGACGGGTTAGTGATGCACGCAAAGAACATCGTATAAAGGAAAATCTATGTTTCTACTGTGGTAAGTCAGGGCACTTCATTATAAACTGCCCCAGCCGTTCTCGTAAGACTACTGCAGCAGTCATTCACTGTGAGTGTTGCGAGAGGAGCTCTGTCATGTCCGAGCCTCAGGCTCCAGAGAGATCTGCTGCAAGAGATCTTGATTTCTCGGACTTAAACTCTGTTAGTTCTGGGGACGATGACGGTATAAACGCTGCAATTTTTCAAGTTTCCTCAGCGGTGTCCCAGCTGAGTTATAAAAGAAACAGTTCTCATTGCTTCCTTTCCATCAAACTCTGGGTTGACTCAGTCTGGGTGTCTAGCTCTGCTATGATCGACTCAGGAGCAAGTGGAAATTTTATGGATATCTCCTTTGCTCTGCAACAGGGGATACGTTCAGTGAAGAAGGCTACTCCAGTACAGATGGAGACTGTGGATGGCTCTCTACTGACTTCTGGACCAGTGGATCAAGAAACAGAGCCTTTGAGGGTCCTTATGGGTAAAGATCATCAGGAGAAAATGTATTTTTTTGCTTATCTCTTCTCCCCACTTTCCCATTATTCTAGGGCTACCATGGCTGCAGGCGCAGAATCCTACGATTAACTGGGAGACCAAGGAATTACACTTTCCGGAGAAACAGATGAGTCAAGGAGTTTCAGCTTGCTTTGTTCCTAAAGGAACCATGTCAGTCCCTGAACTACCAGCTGTATACCAGGACTATGTGGATTTATGTGACAAGAAGAACGCTGATCAGCTTCCTCCTCACCGTCCATATGATTGTCCAATCGAATTATTGCCTGGAGCCGACATACCTTTTGGTAAGATCTACCCCCTAGCGGGGCCCGAGCTAAAAGCTTTGAAGGATTATATAGACTAAAATTTAGCCAAGGGCTTCATACGCCCCTCTTCATCTCCCGCAGGTGCACCCATCTTCTTTGTGAAGAAGAAAGATGGATCTCTGAGACCCTGCATAGACTATAGGGAACTCAATAAGGTTACTATTAGAAACCGTTATCCATTGCCTTTAATCCCTGAGTTGTTGGAGAGAGTGCGGCATGCCAAAATTTTCTCTAAACTGGATCTCCGTGGGGCCTATAACTTGGTCCGTATTAGACCTGGGGATGAATGGAAGACTGCTTTCAGGTCACGCTATGGACACTTTGAATATCTAGTTATGCCTTTTGGTCTGAGTACCGCCCCAGCCACTTTCCAACACTTCGTGAATGATATCTTCAGGGATCTCCTAGATACATTTGTGGTGATTTATCTGGATGATATTCTAATTTTTTCTAACTCCACAGAGGAACATCATGGACATGTGAGAATGGTCTTAGAACGCCTAAGACAAAACCATCTCTACATCAAACTTGAAAAATGTGAATTCCATAGGACCGAAATTCAATTTCTGGGGTATGTACTATCTACGCAAGGGATTAGTATGGATGGAAGCAAGACCCAAGCCATCAAGGATTGGCCAATTCCTAGAAATGTGAAGGAGGTGCAGCGTTTCATCGGGTTTGCCAACTTCTATAGACGTTTCATTAAGAATTTTTCTGAGGTAGTGTCACCTATCACCCAACTTACCCGGAAACAGTCTAGGTTCTCCTGGACCCCGCAAGCTCAGGAAGCATTTTCCTGTTTAAAGGATAAATTTACCACCGCACCTATCTTAGTACATCCCAACCCCGAGCTTGCCTTCATAATAGAGGTGGATGCTTCAGACTGTGCCGTTGGAGCTATACTCTCTCAGAGAACAGGTGAGAAGAATGTCTTGCATCCATGTGCCTTCTTTTCCCAGCAGTTGTCTTCGGCTGAGAGGAACTACGATGTGGGCAATAGAGAATTGTTGGCCATTATTGCCGCCTTCAAGGAATGGAGACACCTTCTTCAGGGAGCTGCACAGCAAATAGTCGTCCTGACAGACCATCGTAACCTTGAATTTATCAGGTCGGCTAAGTGCCTGACTCCTCGCCAGGCTCGCTGGAATCTTTTCCTAAACCAATTTAATTTTGTCATTTCTTATAGACCAGGATCGTGCAATGGAAAGGCTGATGCACTCTCTAGGATTCATTCAGCAGAGACACGTCCACTTACTCCTCCTAAGACTATTCTTCCTGACTCTAGATTCCTGGGAGTGATTCATAATCAAGACCTACTTAAGGACATCAAGGAAGCATACCATGCGGATTCTTTGTTGGCTCAACCCCCAAGGGACGTAAGTCTTGTCTTTAAGAATGGTGTGTGGATTCAGGGACAACGTCTGTATATACCTGAAACAGTCAGATTGAGAGTATTGCAACTCATCCACGATTCCAAGATAGCTGGGCATAGGGGAATTCTAAAGACACAAGAATTTCTTTCTCGTTTCTTTTGGTGGCCCACTTACAGGAAAGATGTCTTAAACTATGTCACTTCATGTGAAGTCTGTGCAAGATGCAAAAACCTCGCTCCTCACCAACTGGTCTGTTGCAACCTCTTCCCACCCCGTCCCGCCCGTGGGGATCCATTTCTATGGACTTCATTGTGGAGTTACCAACCTCTCAAGGGAAGAACACCATTCTAGTGGTGGTTGACCGTCTAACAAAGGCAGCTCATTTTATCCCTTGTGTCGGCTTACCCACTGCAAAACAGACATCAGACTTGATGATTAAGAATGTGTTTCGCTTACATGGAGTACCGGATGAGGTCATTTCGGATCGAGGGGTGCAATTCACTTCAAGGTTTTGGCAAAATTTCTGTGCAGCATTGGACATTAAAGTAAACCTTTCTTCTGCTTTTCATCCCAGACTAATGGACAGACAGAACGAACCAATCAGACCCTGGAGCAGTATCTCCGCTGCTTTATCTGCCATCTACAGGATGATTGGGTGGATCTACTCCCACTGGCTGAGTTCTCTTATAACAACTCTCAGAGCGCCTCCACTAAGCAGTCTCCTTTTTACTCCAATCTAGGTTATCATCCTAACATTCTTCCTCGATTTCCCATAGATACGTCCTTGCCGGCAGTGGCTGAAAGAATCACTTCTTTACAAAAGAATATGGATCTTCTAAAGGAAAATCTAGAATTGGCTCAGGAAAGGTACAAGAAAGCAGCAGATAAATTTCGTAAACCTGCACCAGCTTTCAAGGTAGGAGATTTGGTCTGGCTGTCAACCAGAAATCTTAAATTAAAGATTCCATCGTCTAAATTGGGACATAAGTACATTGGACCTTATAAGATCAATAAGATTATAAGTGCTGTTGCTTGTCGTCTTCAACTGCCCAGAACTATGAGAATCCACCCTGTCTTTCATGTATCCCTACTAAAGGCTGCAACACCCAATACGTTTCCTGGACGTTCTTCTCCTTGCCCTGACCCAGTGCTGGTCGATGGTCAGGAAGAATTTATGGTGGAAAGGATTCTAGATTCCAGGTTGTACAGAAATCAGTTGCAATATTTGATTAAATGGCAGGGCTACCCAGTGGAGGACAACTCATGGGAACCAGTCAATAATGTAAATGCTCCTCGCCTGCTCCGCCAGTTTCATCAGAGGTACCCTGACAAGCCTGGTCTGAGGTCATCCGGAGGTTGTCCCTAAGGGGGGAGTAATGTAAGGTTCTTTGTCTCTGTTGACATGTTCCTTGAAACTCAGTTTTCCGTCGGCCATTTTGCTTTCTGTCTTTCTGCAGCTCTTGCCCTCAGTTAATATGGAGTTTCCAGTTTTCATGTTCCCGCCCTGATTCTTCCCTCTTGCTTCTTAAGCAGCCTCAGCTGAACAATCAGTGCTCCTGAATCAAGCCTCAGTCAGTCTGTGACCTGACTTCTGGAAACCTTGGACTTGTACTCCAGCTATTCCCTACTGAGGAACCTTGGAACACTTTTGGACTCTGGAAACCTGCTGTTTGGTGAATCCATGTTTGCAGAGGAATTACGGTACAGAGAAGAGATCCTGAACCTGCTTTGGAGATTTATTGTAGTGCTTGAAGTTACTCTGGCCTGCTGTGTCTCCTGTCGCTGTTCCTGCAAACTGTGTGAACTTTTCAGCATGCTTGTATGAAGTAATACAAGTCATTTCATATCAACCTGTGTCTCCTGTGTTTTCCTCGCACCCAAGCACAAGACGCTATAGGAACTGTACACTATACATGACAGTAGGTTTTTTTCTGTGATGTGTTTGGGCAAGATGGGCTGAGGTTTCTCAGGAAGGTGAGGAGTGCATGGGAGCTGTACATGGGAGAGGGAAGTATGGAGGGGCTGATGTGTATGAGTCGTGATGGAGGGGGGATGGGGCGGTGAATGTAGATGGCAAGGGAACACAGGAGGAGAGAGGTAATGTACATAATTAAAAAGAAAGCAAAGTGTGGGCTACCTGATTCCTGCCCTGATTAACTGCCATGGATAACTGCCGTTTACACGATGCTTGTCTTCTGTGATGCGTGCGCCCCCTTACTGCGTGCTCCCTTAGACTACTCCTAAATATATAGCCCACACTACAGGGTCAGGAAAGTGGGATAGTGGGAGCTGCTTTGGGATAATTTGGCAGCTGAGGCCAGCACACCAGGGGGTGGTTAGATCATCAAAGGCAACCTGGCAACATCTATATGCTTTAGCACCTTCCACCTGATAAGATCTAAAGAGGCCCCAGTCACAGGGATATATAGCAGTAAGTATTTTAAACACAGTGCAAAAATGAATTATACCAAAGCATTATTACCAGGCACATTAAACTATGTTGCAAGATGTTAAAGCAGTGCTTGGCAGCAAGCAGAAGTATGGAGTGCATACCATTAATATATAGTGCGGAATACAACACAGATAGCAGAGGTGGGGATTCTATCATTCAGCTGTTTGCTTCCAATGAATGCATTGCACACCATTAATATATAGTGCGGCATACAACACAGATAGCAGAGGTGGGGATTCTATCATTCAGCTGTTTGCTTCCAATGAATGCATTGCAATTCTGCCCCCCGTGTCCAGCATTCTCCCCGTGTCCATAATTCTACCCCCCATGTCCAGCATTCTGCCCCCCCCCGTGTCCAGCATTCTGCCCCCATGTCCATTCTGCCCCCATGTTTCACAGTCTGCCCCGGGCCCCCAGGATCGCCGCTCTCAATAAAAAAAACAAAAAAAAACAAGTTCTTCTTACCTGGCCGTGGTCCTGCGGTGAAACTCCCTCCATGCAGCTGAAGCGCGCACTCGCTGGCGACTGACAATGATGTCAGACGCCGGTGACGTGTGCGCCGATGTCAGCTGCTGGCCTGTGATTGGCCGGCAGCTGGTAACTATTGCTGTGCAGAAAGCTGGTGGCTTTCTGTATCGCAATATATTGCAACTGAATTTGCTTCCTCAGATGCACATTTAGATGAAAACTGCGGACCATGAAACCGGATTGCGGCACCGCTACTTGACTGTTCGGGCAACTGCCTGCTATTTTTCAAGCAGTGTCACTGAACCGGTGAGAGCCCCTGAATCCCACCACTGCAGCTAGTGTCCCAGCTGGGTATGTTCCCACGGTCAGTAAGCGCTGCGGGTTGAACGCTGCGTACATCCGCGACGTGCAACGCGCAGCATCCAGATGTTACAGCATAGTGGATGGGATTTCAAGAAATCCCGTCTCCACTCTGCGTGCACCGACGCCCGCGGCTTCCCTGCGTATACGTACATGTGGCGCGTCTTTCAGACCGCAGCATGTCTATTTATCTTTCAGAGAAACGAGTCTCTGCAAGATAAATATCACCAGTGCAATGTATAGGACGCAGTGATTCCGCACGGTTCAATGAACACATGAGGAATCACCTGCGTTCAAAAGCCGGCAACGCTTTGGATGGAGCGGACATGTGCTGCGCCCAAAGCGTTGCCAATACTGACCGTGGGAACATACATACCCATATATATATATATATATATATATATATATATATATATATACAGTATATCTATCTATATATATCTACATCTATCTATATTTATCTATATCATCTTCTCACCTGTGTCTTGCCTCTCTCTTGTGTTTACTGTCTTCTTTCATCTTTTCCCTCTCCCACTCTTGTTTTTCTTTCTTTTTTGCCTCCTTCTCCCTGCTTGTCTGTGGCTCCACCCCCGCCATTTAGCCCCACCCCTCCATGGCTCTCCACAGTCTGAGAGCTGTGACGCTGCTGGAGGGGAGGGATCCGATGCTCTGCTGCTGACTACAGGTGCGGGGGTAGGGGCGGTGAGTGGTGTCACAGTGTGTGTGACTGCGCCCCTGCTACACTGCAGCCGGCAACTCTCTGCACGGCCGCGCGCACAACCCGCACTCTGCATCCTCACTGCGATGGTACCCGATGTTTCAGCACGCCGGCTTAGTACCAGGTGAGCAGAAGTGAGGGGCCCGCTCGGGGCCCCTCTCTGTTCACCGGGCCCCATATGCCAGTAAGGTCAGTAATGCCCTGATGGCGGCCCTGCGTACGCCCATGGCAGCTTGCGGAACTACCGTGGTGGTAGGTAAAGCAGCTGCAGCAGGGACGGGCCCCCTTCTAGCCCGGGCCCTGTGGCAGCTGCTTCCCCTGCTTCCACGATAGTTCCGCCCCTGATCATCCCAGTCAGGCCCCCCCAGCCCCTGTGTATACATCATCATCCCAGCCAGGCCCCCCAGCCCCTGTATATACATCATCATCCCAGCCAGGCGGCCCCCCCAGCCCCTGTATATACATCATCATCCCGGCCAGGCCCCCCCAGCCCCTGTGTATACATCATCATCCCAGCCAGGCCCCCCCAGCCCCTGTATATACATCATCATCCCAGCCAGGCCCCCCAAGCCCCTGTATATACATCATCAGCCAAGCCAGGCCCCCCAGCCCCTGTATATACATCATCAGCCAAGCCAGGCCCCCCCAGCCCCTGTATATACATAATCAGCCAAGCCAGGCCCCCAGCCCTGTATATACATCATCAGCCAAGCCAGCCCCCAGCCCTGTATAAACATCAGCCCAGGCAGGGGGCGCCCCCCCCAGCCCCTGTATATACATCAGACCATTTAGGCCCCCCCAGCCCCTGTATAACTCACCCAGCTACACCGCTGCTTGGCGTCACTGAATATACTAGTACTGCCGCTGAGATTGCATCATTGAACTTACTGGACTCAGCCGGCGCGCGCGGGTAGGAGAGCTCCTCCGGATGCCCGGGTGATAGGTCAGTGGTGCTGCAGCCATGGACAGAAGAGAGCAGAGCGCGCTCTCTCCGCACTCAAAGAACGTGCGACGTGCATCGTCACGAAGGCCGTTCTTAACCCTAGGGTGCCGTCACCCCAGCCTTGTTGCCACTGACTGATGCGCGCTGCGCGCTCCTGTAAAGCCGTCGCCGTGCCCACAGATTAAAGGGCCGGCGACAGAAAAAACAGGCCGGTGGCCGCCGCATCAGCTGGCAAGCAGCCAGAGGAGCGGGCGCCGCCAGCCAGCGGCCCACAACTGATAAATACAGTTATATGAAAAAGTTTGGGCACCCCTATTAATCTTAAGCTTAATGTTTTATAAAAATTGGTGTTTTTGCAACAGCTATTTCAGTTTGATATATCTAATAACTATTGGACACAGTAATGTTTCTGCCTTGAAATGAGGTTTATTGTACTAGCAGAACATGTGCAATCTGCATTCAAACAAAATTTGACAGGTGCATAAGTATGGGCACCCTTATCATTTTCTTGTTTTAAATACTCCTACCTACTTTTTATTGACTTACTTAAGCACTTTTTTTGGTTTTGTAACCTCATTGAGCTTTGAACTTCATAGCCAGTTGTATGCAATCATGAGAAAAGCTACTTAAAGTGGGCACTTGCAAGTTGTTCTCCTGTTTGAATCTCCTCTTAAGAGTGGCATCATGGGCTCCTCAAAACAACTGTCAAATGATCTGAAAACAAAGATTATTCAACATAGTTGTTCAGGGGAAGGATACAAAAAGCTGTCTCAGAGATTTAACCTGTCAGTTTCCACTGTGAGGAACATAGTAAGGAAATGGAAGAACACAGGGACAGTTCTTGTTAAGGCCAGAAGTGGCAGGCCAAGAAAAACATCAGAAAGGCAGAGAAGAAGAATGGTGAGATCAGTCAAGGACAATCCTCAGACCATCTCCAGAGAGCTGCAGCATCAACTTGCTGCAGATGGTGTCACTGTGCATCGGTCAACTATACAATGCACTTTGCACAAGGAGAAGCTGTATGGGAGAGTGATGCGAAAGAAGCCGTTTCTGCAAGCACGCCACAAACAGAGTCGGCTGAGGTATGCAAAAGCACATTTGGAGAAGCCAATTTCTTTTTGGAAGAAGGTCCTGTGGACTGATGAAACCAAGATTGAGTTGTTTGGTCATACAAAAAGGCGTTATGCATGGCGTCAAAAAACACAGTATTCCAAGAAAAACACTTGCTACCCACAGTAAAATTTGGTGGAGGTTCCATCATGCTTTGGGGCTGTGTGGCCAATGCCAGCACCGGGAATCTTGTTAAAGTTGAGGGACGCATGGATTCCACTCAGTATCAGCAGATTCTTGACAATAATGTTCAAGAATTAGTGACAAAGTTGAAGTTACGCAGGGGATGGATCTTTCAGCAAGACAATGATCCAAAACACCGCTCCAAATCTACTCAGGCATTCATGCAGAGGAACAATTACAATGTTCTGGAATGGCTATCCCAGTCCCCAGACCTGAATATCATGGAACATCTGTGGGATCATTTGAAGAGGGCTGTCCATGCTCGGCGACCATCAAACTTAACTAAACTGGAATTGTTTTGTAAAGAGGAATGGTAAAAAATACCTTCATCCAGGAACTCATTAAAAGCTACAGGAAGTGACTAGAGGCTGTTATTTTTGCTAAAGGAGGATCTACTAAATATTAATGTCACTGTTCTGGTGAGGTGCCCATACTTATGCACCTGTCAAATTTTGTTTGGATGCAGATTGCACATTTTCTGTTAGTACAATAAACCTCATTTCAAGGCAGAAACATTACTGTGTCCAATAGTTATTAGATATATCAAACTGAAATAGCTGTTGCAAAAACACCAATTTTTATAAAACATTAAGCTTAAGATTAATAGGGGTGCCCAAACTTTTTCATATAACTGTACATAGTGGCCCAGTGGGAAAGTGCCCGATTGGGCAGGTTATCAATCCAGGCCTGTTGTGCACCGCGGGCCGCAGATGCCTGCCCCAGGGGCCGCATGCGGCCCGCGGGCCGCGTGTTTGAGACCTCTACTCTAAACAGTGCCTAAATAATAATTGTTGTCAGCATTCAAATATTACTCCAACACAGCTAGCAGGGATATATAAATTGAAAAGCAAAAGGGTAGCAATATTTTGAACTTTTGACTTTCAGGTTCCATATCTCACCGTCCACTTCTGCTTTGAACTTGAGACTGCCATCATTTTATAGACAGTCATCTTGGCTATCTCATACTTAAATTTGACTCACAACTCTTTAGCATATGATTAGTTATGCAGATTCTTGTCATGTCACTGCATTGTTACTGTTTTGCTCCTAAAGATCTAAATTTTAATTTGCATTATTTTGTTAGTATTTTGTAAATCCACCTTTGGCTTTCAACACTGCCTGAATCCTTCTAGGCATGTTCTTCATCTGATTCAAGCATGTCTCCACCGATATCTGATCTCAGATTTCTTCTACACATTCCCAAAGTTGGTGCATACTGGTTGCCTCTCTTGGGCTTGTATACAGCTTATTCTTCAACTCTACCCACAAGTGTTTGGGTTGAGGTCTGGGGACTTTGGGGGCCATTCCAGCACATCTACTTCATTGTCATTGAACCATTTCTTCACCATTCTCTGCCGCAAAACAAACTTACTTCTCATCTCTCATATCCTCCCTGTCTCACAACCCTAAACAGCTCTTCAACACTTTCAATTCTCTACTCCATCCCACAGCACCTCCTCCCTCTCCTCTCATTTCTGTCGAAGACTTTGCCTCCTTCTTTAAGCAAAAGATTGATACTATCAGAGAAGGCTTTGGCCCGCAGCCCCCCAATGCCCCTCTTAACCACTCAGCCCTGTTCTTCCAAAACCAGCTTCACCACCATGACAGAAGATCAGCTCTCCACTCTCCTGTCAAGATCACACCTCACCACTTGCGCGCTTGACCCACTCCCGTCCTACCTCATCCCTAACCTTGCCACAGTCTTCATCCCTACTCTCACGCACCTCTTCAACCTTTCACTTACAAATGGTGTCTTTCCTTCATCCTTCAAACATGCTTCAATCACCCCGATCCTCAAAAAGCCCTCCCTCGACCCATCCTCAGCGTCTAGCTATCGCCCGATATCTCTTCTCCCCTTCGCCTCAAAACTACTGGAACAGCATGTATATCTTGAACTGTCCTCCCACCTTTCCTCCTGCTCCCTCTTTGACCGGTTACAATCAGGCTTTCGACCGCATCACTCAACTGAAACTGCCCTAACTAAAGTCACTAACGACCTGCTAACCGCCAAGAGCAAGCGACACTACTCTGTCCTCCTTCTCCTGGACCTGTCTTCTGCCTTTGACACCGTAGACCATTCCCTCCTCCTACAGATTCTCTCATCTCTTGGCATCACAGACTTGGCCCTATCCTGGATCTCATCATACCTAACAGACCGAACATTTAGTGTCTCCCTCTCACACACCACCTCCTCACCTCGCCCCCTGTCTGTCGGTGTTCCCCAAGGCTCAGTCCTAGGACCCCTACTCTTCTCCATCTACACCTTCGGCCTGGGACAGCTCATAGAATCCCACGGCTTGCAGTATCACCTCTACGCCGATGACACGCAGATCTACCTATCTGGACCTGACCTCACCTCCCTACTGACCAAATCCCACAGTGTCTGTCTGCTATCTCAGCCTTCTTTTCTGCTCGCTTTCTCAAACTGAACATGGACAAAACAGAATTCATCATCTTTCCCCCACCTCATTCTACCCCTCCACCAGGCCTATCCATCAATGTCAATGGCTGCTCGCTTTCCCCAGTCCAACATGCTCGGTGCCTTGGGGTGATCATCGACTCTGCCCTCTCTTTCAAACCACATATCCAAGCCCTCGCCACCTCCTGCCGCCTCAAACTCAAAAATATTTCCCGGATCCGCTCATTCCTCAACCATGAAACCACAAAAACACTAGTGCACGCCCTTATCATCTCCCGCCTCGACTACTGCAACCTCCTACTGTCTGGCCTCCCCTCTAGCACTCTGGCACCACTCCAGTCCATCCTACACTCTGCTGCACGACTAATCCACCTGTCTTCCCGCTATCCCCCTGCCTCCCCACTATGCCAGGCCCTTCACTGGCTTCCTATTGCCCAGAGGCTCCAGTTCAAAACCTTAAACATGACATACAAAGCCATCCACAACCTTTCTCCTCCATACATCTGTGACATGGTCTCCCGCTACCTACCCACACGCAACCTTCGATCCTCTCAAGATCTCCTTCTCGACCTCCCCCTCATCTCTTCTTCCCACAACCGCATACAAGACTTCTCCCGGGCTTCCCCCATACTCTGGAACTCTCTGCCGCAAAACATCAGACTTTCACCAACAACGGAGACCTTCAAGAAAAACCTGAAGACCCACCTGTTCCGACAAGCCTACAACCTGCAATGATCCTCAGTGTACTGAACCATCGCACAACCAGCTCTACCCTCTCCTAGTGTATTCTCACCCATCCCTGTAGACTGTGAGCCCTCGCGGGCAGGGTCCTCTCTCCTTCTGTACTTATGCGTCCCTTGTCTAGCACATGTTTATTGTATCTGTCTATATTTTTCCCCTTTTCATATGTAAAGCGCCATGAAATAAATGGCGCTATATAAATATATAATAATAATAATAATAATAATAATATTGTTTCAGGTCGTTGTCCTGCTGGAACACATATCCATAGTACTTGAGTGTATGAAGTAACTCATTTTGTAGGATGCTTACATGTAGCTCAGCATTGAGACCACCATCGTCCTGGTCAAGTATTCAATGCGTTTGGCTGAGAAACAACCCCATATCATCAGGCTTCCTCCACCGAACTTGACATTTCCTTCAATTTCTCGATCCGTTAATCCCTTTTTCCGTGGTTTCTTTCAGACCCATTTGCACCTATCAGAGCCTAGTCAATTGACTTTCGTGTCATTGCTCCAAATTCCCCATTTCAACTCCTTGAATGTCCACTTTTCATACTTGTTTGCAAACTTGAACTTATGAATACAGTTGTTCTCAAAAGTTTACATACCCCAGCACAATTTTTGCTTTCTTGGCCTTTTTTCAGAGAATATGAATGATAACACCAAAACTTTTTCTCCACGCATGGTTAGTGGTTGGGTGAAGCCATTTATTGTCAAACTACTGTGTTTTCTCTTTTTAAATCATAATGACAACCCAAAACATCCAAATGACTGTGATCAAAAGTTTAAATACCCCATTTCTTAATACCGTGTATTGCCCCCTCTAACATCAATGAGAGCTTGAAGTCCTTTGTGGTAGTTGTGGATGAGGTTCTTTATTTTCTCAGATGTTAAAGCTGCACACTCTTCTTGGCAAAAAGCCTTCAGTTCCTGTAAATTCCTGGGCTGTCTAGCAGGAACTGCAAGCTTGATATCTCCCCAGACTGGCTCAATGATATTGTGGTCAGGAGACTGAGATGACCACTCCAAAACCTTCACTTTGTTAAGCTGTAGCCAATGACAGGTCGACTTGGCCTTGTGTTTTGGATCATTGTCATGTTAGAACGTCCAAGTTCGTTCCATGCGCAGCTTCCGGGCTGATGATTGCAAATTTGCCTCCAGTATTTGCTGATAACGTGCTGCATTCATCTTAACTTCACCTTTGACCAAGTTTCCTGTGCCCTTGTGGCTCACACATTCCCAAAACATCAGCGATCCACCTCCGTGCTTTACAGTAGGAATGGTGTTCCTTTCATCGTAGGCCTTTGTTGACCTCTGTCAGGAAAATATGAGCTATTTCCTGATATCCCAGGTACAAAACCAGAGATGAATTACTGCCCTTCCCCAATTGGTTTGAAAAGAGCAAGCTTCACCAGCAATTCCCCTCGCAGCTGCAGCCCCCGTCTCTGCTCTGTGAAACACTATCTACTTTTCCCCCTCCCTTCAGCAGCTGGTCCCTTTTATTGCATCTGAACAGTTAACTGCGTTTTTTTTCCAGCCAAGATTTCCTTTGTCTATTCCAGGTCAAATTTAATAACACACAATAATCATAGAGACAGCAAAAATATATTTTCAGAATCAGTATAATTAAAGCTACGCATGGCGATGTTTTGCAGTCGGTACAGCCATCAGAATCCGGGAAAACAGTTTCTGCCCACCAGTAACACGTAGGCATGTCATATTTGGTCTCAAAAGAATGGTCACGTCGCAGGGGAAAAGGTAATGCCCCTGTCATCACCCTGTGAGCTCCCAGCCAAAGATATGGAAAGATAGGAGTTTTAATAACATTTAAAAAGAGATATACATCCTCTAACACAGCTCACCAAGTGAGGTCAGCAAGGGAGGAGTCACTTGGTTTTGGGCAAAAGCATAAAGCTGAGACGCTGAATTGGGGAGATGTCAGATGCCAGGAGAACCAGCTAAGATGCTGTGCTGATGAACCATTTTCCCTTGGGAAGGTTCTCCTTCCCTCATCAGCACGTCATACCAGTGACTGAGATGTTGTAAGTTTCTTATTTTAATCACTTTTATTTGTCACTGTCTGTATATACTGTATTTTGAAATGGTGTCATGTCTTTTGTATTTTTTGTAAACACTGCCTATATTTTCTGGAGTAAACTTATAATCTTGCTAGCTTTGTTCTTTTTGCTCTATGATCGAACTGGCATGTACTCCGTGCCAAAATATGCTACCTGCAGGTTTGTTCCTGGCCCGATATAGGTTTTGATATCAAACGAGTAACTGGTGGCAGCTTAGCGTCCTGGTGGTATTAGGGAACCCTGGCAGTGACGGATCGGAGGTTATGTGTGTATTCCCTCCCTGGGACTGGTGATATACATACCACCCTCACTGCAGAGTGCCCAATAGCCAGTACACATCAAGGCAGCCTTTCCGGTGACTACTTATCCTAGGTGCAGTTCCCTAACTGACCTGAGGGTAAGGGGGGTGTCAGAGAGCTGCAAGTTCCTGACTGGAACTGAAAGTGATAACAAAAGTGAGTTACATAGTCTAACCCTGACTGCCTCTCTCCAAATGTAACATTTATGGTTGTGGACAAAAAGTTAAATTTTGGTCTCATCAGTATAATGGCCCCACATAGTGCTCCATACAGTATAATAGACCCCACATTGAAAAAATAAGTAAATACTCACCTCTGTCCGTTCTCCTGCTGCTCCGGTTTCTTAATTTTGTCTAAAGATCCTCTGGACATCTTGTTACAGCGGGTGTGTTGTAATTATGTCATTAGGGCCCTCTGCCCTGAGACATCAAACGCAGAGGAGGAATGAAGAGAGATGGAGAATCAGCGGACGCTCCCACCTCCATCATTGCTTTCAACTGTATCCCCATGTATGCCTATATAGTTGGAAGACTCCCCCAGCAACGAGGGGACAAATATACTCAAGGGAGTTGCCCGGCCTCGTGGCCAGATATACTCACCCTGCAGGCCAGATTTGGCCTGAGGGCCAGAGTTTGACTTATGTGGTCTAAAGGATACTATGAGATGTGCTAGCTGTAAGCCATCAGGAATGGAGTGCAAGCCACATAGAGAAGGTAAACACCGTAAAGAAAACAAAACTTTCACATGCAAGAATTGATGTTATTCTGTCACTGCAGCAACATCTCCTATCCCCCCAAAAAGGCAATAAAAAATGTCCTTTGTCTTACAAAATGGTACCAATAAAAACTGCAGCTCGCCACACAAAAAATAACCCACAAACATTTCTAGTGACATAAAAATAAAAAAGCTACATATTTCAGAATTGGGAGACACAAACCATTTTTTTTTTAATTCTATATTTTTTCTAAACCAGTAAAATATTAACAAAAGATAAAAGTTTCGGTATCGCTGTCATCGTACAGACTTGGGGAGTAATGCTGTCATTTAAAGTTGTCCTGAAAAAAAAACAATTCCTTATACAACTATTTGAACATTAAAAAAGTTATGGCTCTATAGAAGAAGTGAAGGAAAAAACTAAAGTGCAAAAATGAAAAAAAAAGGAAAATAAAACATGAATAAAAAATAGGTCAATCATGAAGGGGTTAAAATATTATGCACGCATGTAAAGCCAGCGCCGTTGCCCTTCTTAATAAGACAACTGCTTTTCAGAACAGATTAGAGATTAATATATGCTTCACTGAAGGGCGCACCAGTGAGACAAAAGTATTATGTTACTGGTACAAACTGAAATAAATTGCCTTTGTCCTCATCTGGCATCCCCGCATTCTGCGTGGAGTTACATGTCGTTCTCTATTTTTATAAATAAAGTTGACGTCTTTATTTCTCATTTCAGTTGCATAAAGTAAAAGCTAAAAATGACCAAATGCGAAGAATACATTTATCTCTCATAGTGTGGTCAGCGGGGTATTGATTTCAGGTCAATTATTTATCACATGTGGCCTTTAGCTATATTTGAAGTAATCATCATCCCTGTATAATATATGGCAGAGTAACTGAGCCCAGGCTGCAACAAAACTGAGATAATGATATATGCATACATAAATGCACATATATATATATATATATATATATATATATATATATATACACGTGTGTGTATGGGTATACCATCTCAATACATATATAAAAAGGACACATACAGGCAAGTATCTGAAGGATTTTAAGGATGTTTTTTCCGAAAAGGAGGCAGAGGTCTTACCATCACACCGCCCAATTGACTGTGCGATCAATCTGGTTCCAGGTGCTAAATTGCCTAAGGCCTGCCTGTACAACCTCTCTGGCCCGGAGCGAACCGCTATGAAGGAGTACATTTCTGAAAGCCTACGTAAAGGTTACATCCGTCCCTCTGTCTCTCCTGCGGCGGCTGGATTCTTTTTTGTAAAGAAAAAAGATGGTGGTTTGCACCCGTGCCTTGATTTTCGGGAATTAAATAAGATCACAGTGAGAAATACCTATCCCCTCCTGCTCATCCCTGATCTGTGCAACCAATTATCGGGGGCTAAGTGGTTTTCCAAATTGGACCTCAGGGGAGCATATAATCTAATACGTATTCAGGAGGGGGATGGGTGGAAAACGACATTTCTCACTTCTGAAGGGTTATTTGAGAATCTGGTTATGCCCTTTGGTCTCACTAATGCGCCAGCCATTTTTTAGAATTTCATTAACCATGTATTTTCTGATTTTATTGGGCGCAGAAACCCCAGTGTAAGCACCGAGCACAGTGTGCAGGATAAATGTGCGGCGAACTTTACTGGAAAGCAAAATGAAAAAAATCAACAGCAGGTGAAGAATTGGTTTTATTTACTTCTTCCGCCATTCCTCGTGCGGTGAAAGTGATTGGGTGACTTTGTTCTTCAGGTCGGTGAGATTACAGGGATATCATAGTTATATCGGGTTTTTATGTTTGGCTGCTGTCACATAGTAAAAGAAGATTTTTATTGCAAAATAGTTTTTTACATCACTATATTTTGAGAGCAATAATTTTTCCATATTTTGGCCGACAGAGTCATGTGAGGGCTTGTTTTTTGCAGGACGAGTTGATATTTTTATTAGTACCTTTTTCAGACACATGACATTTATTGATTGCTTTCTATTATGATTTTTGGGAGGCAGAATTAACAAATCCAGCAATTCAGGAATTTTTTTTTTAACAGGATTTTATGTCATTCCGTGTGTGATAAAATTGCTAAGGCAGTTTTATTCTTCGGGTCAGTACGATTACAGCGATACCTCATTTATATAGTTTTTAAATGTTTTGGCGCTTTTACACAATAAAAACTATTTTATAAAAAAAATATTTTTGCATAGCTTTATTCTGAAAGCTATAACTTTTCTATTTTTCCATTGCTGGAGCTGTATGGTGGCTTGTGTTTTGGGGGACAAGATGATGTTTTCAGCAGTACCATGTTTATTTATATCTGTCTTTTTTATCACGTTTTATTCCACTTTTTGTTCAGTGGTACAATGTTTTTTTAATTTTTTTATGGTGTTCACTACATGGGTTAACTAGTGGGACAGTTTTAGGCCGGTGTTATGTAACGGTAGCTGAGGAGTGCAGGTAAAAAAGGAAATACACCAGAGCAGTTGGAATCTATGAGATTGCAGTACCCTGACTAACCACCGCAACTAGAGGCAGCCGTGGAGCGTTCCTACGTTGGTCCTAGACGCCTCGTCACAGCCTGAGAAACTAACTACACCTAAAGATAGAAATAGGAAAGCTATCTGCCCCGGAGCAGAACCCCAAAGATAATAGAAAGCCCCCAAACATGTAATGGCGGTTAGACAAGAGGAAATACTGACACAGAAAGAAAATAGTATGAGCAAACGCTGGGGCCCAAACTATCTAAATAGAAAAGGACACGAAGGGTACTTACTGCAATCTCAGAAAACCCTGAAAAAACACCAACTCTACTAATTTCAAAATCACCTGAGATCACACGACCTCTACCACCTAAATTAGTTCTCTGGTGTAAAAAAAATCAAAACAGCAGCCACTGAAAAAAAACTGGAAAAAGCAAAAGTACAAAACACAGTGGCTGGACAAAACTGAGAGGGCAAAAGCCCCCGGAGGGGACCCAGAAGGCCCCACAGAAGTGCAGGACAAAATGCAAAAATATAGCAAAAACACAAAATAAGAAATTGTCTTATCTGATAGCAGGAGATGCAGACACGACACAGCAGGCTACAAGGGAAACTGGAAAGAAGGATTCAGACCAGAACAATTGATCACCGGCAACCCTGATGGGAAAATGACTCCCTTATATAAGACCAATCAGTAACACCTGATTCCCAGTCCTCACAATCCTCACTAGTACCGCTTGTAACCACCAGAGGGAGCCTCTGCTCAGAACTCATCTCAAACCCATTCACAACAGTACCCCCCCCTTGAGGAGGGGTCACCGAACCCTCATTTGAGCAACCAGGTCGGTCAGGATGAGTTCTATGATACGCACGGATAAGTCTCCTAGCATGGATGTCCGAAGCAAACACCCAAGAATTGTCTTCCTGACCATAACCTCTCCATTTAACCAAATACTGGAGTCTTCGTCTAGAAAAACGAGAATCCAATATTTTCTCAACCACATACTCCAGATTGCCCTCAACCAAAACAGGGTCAGGAGGCACAGCAGCAGGAACCACTGGCTCAACAAACCTCTTCAACAAGGACTTGTGGAACACGTTATGGATCTTAAATGTCCGTGGAAGAAGCAAACGAAAAGAAACAGGATTAATAATCTCCATGATCTTATAAGGTCCAATGAACCTAGGCTTAAATTTAGGAGATGCTACTCTCATAGGAATATTCTTTGAGGACAACCAGACCAAGTCCCCCACTTTAAACCGAGGACCATCAGTCCTATGCCGGTTAGCAAACCGCTGGGCCTTCTCCTGAGAGAGGGACAACCTCTCCACTACCTGGTCCCAAATCTGCTGCATACGCTCAACAACAGAGTCAACACCTGGACAGACAGAAGCCTCCGTCTGTCCTGAAGAAAATCGAGGGTGAAACCCAGAATTACAGAAAAACGGAGACATCAAAGTGGCAGAGCTAGCCCTATTATTAAGAGCAAACTCAGCCAAAGGCAAAAAAGAGACCCAGTAATCCTGATCAGCAGACACAAAGCATCTTAGATAAGTCTCCAATGTCTGGTTTGTTCTCTCAGTTTGACCATTGGTCTGAGGATGAAATTGTAAGATTCTATGTATATATTCCTGAAACTCAGTTTGTTCGTCGGCCATTTTACTTTCTGTCTTGCTGCAGCTATATTGCCCTCAGTCAAAATGGAGTTTCCAGCTTGCATGTTCTCCGCCCTGATTCTCTCCTTTGCTTCTTAAGCAGCCACAGCTGAGCAATCAGTGCTTCAGAATCTAGCCTGCAGTGAACCTGTGACTTGACTCCTGTAAGCCTTGGACCTTGTACTCCAGCTATTCCTACTGAGGAACTCTGAAGCACTTGTGGACTCTGAACCCTGCTCTTTGAAATACCCACGTTTGCATGGACTTACGGTAACAGAGAAGAAGATCCTGAATCTGTATTGGAGAGTGATTGCTGAGCTTGGATTACTCTGGCCTGCTGTGTCTCCTGTTTCTGTGTCTGCAAACTGTGTGACTATTTCTGCCAACTTGTATGAAGTAATACAGGACTTTTCTATAGCAAACCTGTGACTCCTGTGTTTTCATCGCACCCAAGCACAAGACGCTATATGAACTGTACTACATACATTACAGAAATGCCGAGGAGAAAGACAATTGAACACCCAGTTTAGAACAAAAAGTCCTCCAAAATCTGGAAACAAACTGGACTCCTCTGTCAGACACAATGTTCTCAGGAATGCCGTGTAAACGAACCACGTGCTGAAGGAACAACGGCACCAATTCAGAGGAGGAAGGCAACTTAGGTAATGGCACAAGATGTATCATTTTGGAAAACCTATCACAAATTACCCAGATGGTGGTCATTCTCTGAGAAACAGGAAGATCGGAAATGAAATCCATAGAGATATGGGTCCATGGTCTCTTGGGCACAGGCAATGGCATCAACAAACCACTAGAGCGAGAGCAAGGCTTGGAGCGAGAGCAAGTCCCGCAGGACTGCACAAATTCCCTGACATCGCGAGACAAGGTAGACCACCAAAAGGACCGACTAACCAAGTCTCTGGTACCAAAAATTCCGGGATGCCCAGCCAATGCGGAACAATGAATCTCAGACATCACACTCTTTTTCCATTGGTCCGGGACAAACAATTTTCCAACAGGGCAGCGCTCGGGCCTATCCTCCTGACACCCCTCCAGAGCAAGTCTCAAATTGGGCGAGATGGCGGAAAGAACTACACCCTCCTTCAAAATAACAGAGGGATCAGATAGCTCAGGAGAGTCCGCAAGGAAACTCCTTGAGAGGGCATCCGCCTTAACATTCTTAGTGCCAGGAAGAAAGGAAACCACAAAATTAAAACGTGTGAAAAACAAGGCCCACCTGGCCTGTCTAGGATTGAGTCGCTTGGCAGATTCCAGATAGACCAGATTCTTATGGTCCGTAAGGACCACCACCTGATGTTTGGCTCCCTCCAGCCAATGTCTCCACTCTTCAAAAGCCCACTTCATGGCCAATAACTCCCGATTACCCACGTCATAATTACGTTCAGTAGGAGAAAATTTTCGAGAGAAAAAGGCACAAGGGTTACTTTTAGAGGTCTCTGGATCTTTTTGGGACAAAATGGCACCTGCCCCAATTTCAGAGGCATCAACCTCCACCTGAAATGGCAGAGAAACATCAGGCTGCCGTAGAACAGGAGCAGAAGTGAATCTCTGCTTAAGTTCCTGAAACGCAGAGACTGCCTCAGGAGGCCAATTCACCACATCAGAACCCTTTCTGGTCAAATCAGTTAATGGTTTAACAATAACCGAGAAATTACCAATAAATTTACGATAAAAATTGGCAAAACCCAAAAATCTCTGAAGAGCCTTTAATGAAGTAGGTTGGACCCAATCACAGATGGCCTGAACCTTGACCGGGTCCATTTCAATAACAGATGGGGACAAAATGAATCCCAGAAATGAGATCTTCTGTACGCCAAAAAGACACTTTGATCCCTTCACATACAGAGCATTCTCTCTCAAAATCTGGAATACAGTTCGAACATGTTTCACATGAGAGTCCCAGTCATTAGAAAAAATCAAGATATCATCCAAATAAACAATCAGAAATTTATCCACAAAATCCCTGAAAATGTCATTCATGAAGGACTGGAAGACGGAAGGGGCATTAGTGAGCCCAAAGGGCATCACAAGGTACTCAAAATGCCCTTCAGGGGTGTTAAATGCCGTCTTCCATTCATCCCCGTGCTTAATGCGAATAAGGTTATAGCCCCCTGAGGTCAAGCTTGGTAAACCAAGTAGCGTTTTTCACCCTGGAAAACAGGTCAGAAATCAAGGGTAACGGGTATTGATATTTCACAGTAATATTGTTCAAGAGACGATAATCAATACACGGCCTTAATGAACCATCTTTTTTGGCCACAAAGAAAAAACCGGCACCTAAGGGTGAAGAGGATGGTCTGATATGACCCTTCTCCAATGATTCCTTGATATAAGACCGCATAGCGTCATGTTCAGGTACAGACAAGTTAAAAAGGCGACCTTTAGGGAATTTACTACCTGGCACTAATTCAATAGCGCAGTCATAGCTCCTATGGGGAGGTAAGGATGCAGATTTACTTTCGCTAAACACATCAGAAAAATCAAACAAAAAGTCAGGAACATCCTCAGCCTGGGGAAGGCAGAAAAAACAGGAGTGTTGGTATTAACACATTGGCAGCCCCAACTGGTTACAGACACAGATTTCCAATCCAAAACAGGATTATGAGACTGTAACCAAGGGAAACCCAGCACTATAATGTCATGCAGATTATATAGAACCAAAAATTTGCAGCACTCCTGGTGATCAGGTTCAACCCTCATTATCACCTGAGTAGAAAACTGGGGTTTATTCTCAGCCAAAGGGGTAGAATCGATCCCCAGTAAAGGAATAGACTTCTGTAGGGGTATCAAGGGAAACCCACAACGTTTAGCAAAATCATAATCCATCAGGTTAATAGCTGCTCCAGAATCAACGAAAGCCTGAGCAGAAAATGAGGACAGAGAGCATATCAGAGTGACAGTTAATAAAAACTTAGTCTGAACACTACCCAAGACAACTGAGCGTGCAAAACGTCTTCCCCGCTTAGGGCAGACTGAAATAGCATGAGAGGCATCACCACAGTAGAAACATAACCCATTGCGCTTTCGAAAATCATGACGCTGTGCCCCAGACACCACTCCATCACACTGCATGGGCTCAGCAGCTGGCTCACAAGGCAACACCACTCCACGCATACTTCTCCGCTCACGCAAACGTCTGTCAATTTGAATCGCTAATGACATAGAATCATTGAGACCAGAGGGACAGGGAATCCCACCATAACATCCTTTACATTATCCGACAGACCCTTCCGGAAAAGGGCCGCCAAAGCGTCGTCATTCCATTTGGTCAGGACTGCCCACCTACGGAATCTCTGACAGTATAACTCAGCGTCATCAAGCCCCTGATTTAATGCCAACAAGGCTTTTTCAGCTTGATCAGTGACATTAGGCTCATCGTACAATAACCCCAAAGCCTGAAAAAATGCATCAACATCACTCAAAACAGGATCCCCAGGTATCAGGGAAAAAGCCCAATCCTGAGGATCGCCGCGCAGGAGAGAGATGATAATTTGAACCTGCTGCGCTGCGTTTCCTGAGGACTTAGATTTTAAGGCAAGAAACAATTTACAATTATTTTTGAAATTCTGAAACTTAGCTCGATCCCCTAAAAACAAATCTGGCATGGGGATCCTAGGTTCCACAACAGGCAACCTAGCAAGATATGCAGCAATACTCTGAACCTCAGTGGCAAGCTGATCCACACGGCCAGACAACTGTGCAAACTCCATTGGGAGAAAAGATCCTCCCCAGCACCCAGAGATACAGAGGGAAAAAAAAAAAAAAATGCAACAAACAGAAAAATATCTCTGACAACTCTGACAACCTTTTTTCTATCACAATATTTTTTCCCTTCTGTGAGTACCATACAATTTTCAATTTTTTTAGTCCGGTGATACTGTTATGTTTCGGTAGCTGAGGAGTGCAGGTAAAAAAGGCAATACACCAGAGCAGTTGGAATCTATGGGATTGCAGTACCCTGACTAACCACCACAACTAGAGGCAGCCGTGGAGCGTTCCTACGTTGGTCCTAGACGCCTCGTCACAGCCTGAGAAACTAACTACACCTAAAGATAGAAATAGGAAAGCTATCTGCCCCGGAGCAGAACCCCAAAGATAATAGAAAGCCCCCAAACATGTAATGGCGGTTAGACAAGAGGAAATACTGACACAGAAAGAAAATAGAATGAGCAAACGCTGGGGCCCAAACTATCTAAATAGAAAAGGACAGGAAGGGTACTTACTGCAATCTCAGAAAACCCTGAAAAAACACCAACTCTACTAATTTCAAAATCACCTGAGATCACACGACCTCTACCACCTAAATTAGTTCTCTGGTGTAAAAAAAATCAAAACAGCAGCCACTGAAAAAAAACTGGAAAAAGCAAAAGTACAAAACACAGTGGCTGGACAAAACTGAGAGGGCAAAAGCCCCCGGAGGGGACCCAGAAGGCCCCCACAGAAGTGCAGGACAAAATGCAAAAATATAGCAAAAACACAAAATAAGAAATTGTCTTATCTGATAGCAGGAGATGCAGACACGACACAGCAGGCTACAAGGGAAACTGGAAAGAAGGATTCAGACCAGAACAATTGATCACCGGCAACCCTGATGGGAAAATGACTCCCTTATATAAGACCAATCAGTAACACCTGATTCCCAGTCCTCACAATCCTCACTAGTACCGCTTGTAACCACCAGAGGGAGCCTCTGCTCAGAACTCATCTCAAACCCATTCACAACAGGCCGGCGTCACACTAAGAATACGGACAAGTGAGAGGCGTGAAAACCACGCATTGCACTTGGACCAATATTTCTCTATGGGGCAGATCTGAGCATATTTTTCTTGGGCGTATCTTACGGTGCGAGACACCCGCAGCATGCTGCGATTGTCAGTGTATTACGCCCGTTGTACGCCAATGAAAGTCTATGGGTGCGAGAAAACAACGGATTACACACGGACCAGGCGTGTGACTTGCGAGAAATATGCAAGACTTCTGTAGCTCACAGGAAATGGTGCAACACATGCAGGAGGAAGCTGACACATGCAAATTAGCTCAAAAAGAGCGCCAGACATCCCGGAAGAACGCCTTCATGGAGTCGGCCATGGTGTCTACGCTCATCAATGTGGAGATGCTCATTGTATTGGTGCAGGAAAGGCCCGAAATTTGGGACCAACGAGATGCACAATATGCAGACCGCGCAAGAAAAGAGGCGGCATGGAGGCGCATCTGTGGGTACATGTTTCCCCACTTTGGGGACAGCCCACATGAGGAGCAGCAGCGAATGAGTAAGTTACCTGATATTTTTTCAAACTTCTTAAGGGTCAGAACGTAATAATAGCGATGAGTTTCCCAAAAATATGTTTATTTTTTATTTTTTTACTTTTTGTTGCGCCAAAATGTTATGTTAATCACATCCGACTAGGTCCCCATCATTATGTGAAGTGTATGTGGAAGAATTTGGCATTGTGCAGCTAGGTAAATTATTACATTATATGTCACATTGCAGTGGATGATGTCATGAGAAGATGGAGAAGCATCCGCGATCAATACCGCCGGGAAAGGCAGCAGAGGTCAAGAAGCGGGTCTGCAGCACCCACCAAGAGGAAGTACGTTTATTTCGACCTCCTTGGTTTTCTGGCTCCTATTCTAAATCTGAGACCGTAAGTACCTACATCACACCACATAACACCTATGCAGTTTAGGCTCACATCTACAACATGTTCTAATACCATTTCATTTCCAAACAGAACTCAGTCCAACCTCACTGAGAGGTAGACGGGCAATAATTGACCCTGTTGGGGGAGGTGAAGAGGTGGCTGGCCCATCGTCTGACCCTCCCTGCTGCATACCGCAAGCTTCACAAGCACCAGGACCTGACCAAGCAGCTGCACCGCAACTTGTACCCGACCTACCAGCTGCACCAGCAGGCCCCAGTGTTGAGGATGCAGCAAATAGCAGCAGCCCCACTGTACCTCTGGGGGGCTCCCCCCAGGCTGCTGCAATATCCCACTGTGGGAGAAGACGTCGAGACATCACAGCTTCTGATACCCGGAGGCATGTGGACACTGGGTTCCTCAATTATCTGTCAAGGGCAGCTGTGGATGAGGGTGAGGAGGCCTATGCCCGTAGCCTTGCCCGCTGCCTTCATCCCCTACCCCGTGAGATCAGGCTCCGTGTGCGAGGATCAATTCACATTCTAATTGATGCATGCACACCCCCAATACCCCATATGAGGTATTTGAATTCCTTGAGAGTTGGCAGCTCTCACCCCGTAACTTTCTGCGCCTTACACCCCAACAAAATGTGCATGCTCAATTAGGATCTGAGGATCCTCCTGCACGGGCGCCTACACCTCAACCCATACCCCACAAAACCAAACTTGGCAGCAACAGGGTCAAATGGAAAGGCTTTAATCCGACTTCCCAATATGGCCACTTGTACAGATCCAGTGTTGGAGGCTGGTCCCAACCTGGATGTGCACAACATGGTCATATTGGGGGGTATGAGTCTCGGGGGTACCATCTTACACAGGAATATAATCTCCCTTATCTGTATGGCAATGTGCCCACACACCAACCTGACTGTGGGCAGATGTTAGCTCAGGTCCCAGAAAATCCACCCCAACAGGGTGATGGTCAAGGTTCTCATCATAGTCAACCACCCAGAGATGCTGGGCACCTGCCAACCTCACCACCCACATACCACCAGCTGTGATTTTTTATTTTTATTATATATTATGATTTCAACTCCTGTTTGTTATTTTTTTTATATTTACTTTAAACTCATGTTGTGTCAAATACATTTGCACTAATCTAAATGCCTCAAAAAACCATATTGGTACCAATATGCTCTTCAGTAGGCATAGTCAAAGTTTGTTATTTTCATTATCTCTTATTAGTTAACAAAAGTTATTTTTTTATATTTATTTTTACACCATGTTGTGTAAAGCATATTTGCACAAATGTGAATGACTACAAACATCATATGGTACAGATATGGTTTAAATGGGCTACCTCAAAGTTTGTTATTTTCTTAATATCTTATAATTTATACCAATGTTTGTTATTTTTTTAAATTTCTTTACAAACCATGTTGGCTTATGCATAATTGCAATAGTCTAGTCTTAAAACTCAACCATATGGGTCAGATATGGTGCTCACTAGTCATAGTTATTTGTTATTTTCCTTATGTATTATTATTTATGCAAATGTTTGTTATTTTTCTATGACTTATTTTGGTACTTGTTGTGTAATAATGCACACTTACAGTATTGTGCTATGAAGACATATACCATATGACCAAAATATGGTTGTCACTACCTCAAGTGAGAGTTTGCACATATAAAAATATATTTTTATAGAAAGTTTGGTGTCTTGTTTCATAAGTAAGTTCTACTACATCACCAACACATCTGCTATGAACTGTAACACCACACACATACTATGTCATAGAAAAATACCATTTATGTATACACACACAAATACATTACAGCATAGATAATGCATCATCTTGCCATGTTGTAGTACCTTCAGCTGACACAAAATATTGGGAAAAGAGATCACGGGTTTTCAGTCCTGACAGTGGACGACATAAAGGGATGACATGGGGCCTAGGCATACCCCATTGCTCACCACACTTTCACCAACATCAGATGGGCCACAATCATGCATTCTGGTGAAATTATCAAATCACACAAGATGTCAGAGCATCTAGCCCAAATAGATCACCAAAATAATTGATGTAAAAAATAAATTTTATTTGAAAAACATCTAATAATACATAACAACAATGAGTATACACAGATGGAATATAATGGTAGAAGAGCAAAAATTTCTGGTGAAATTATGTAGAACAACACATGCTTTGATGACCCCATTGACGTTGGCTTCACTCAGCTGAATAGCAGACTGGAGGACCCGCCATTTTGCACTCAGAATGCCAAAGGCACACTCCACCAGGCGCCTGGCCCGTGATAGGCGCAAGTTGAAGATCCGACGACGGTGGTCAAGGTTTCGTCGTGGATATGGCCTCATCACATTCCTTGATAGCTGGAAGGACTCATCCCCAACTACAACATATGGGACAGGTTCTAGATTGGAGCCAGGAAGTTGTCGTGCTGGTGGTAGGTGCAACTCGGTATTGTGCAGCCGCTGACCCATAATGGAAGAATTGAAGACTCTAGAGTCTCCAGTTCTTCCATAGGCCCCAATGTCTACAATTATAAACATGTAGTTACTGTCAACCAGAGCCAACAGCACTACAGAAAAATATTGTTTATAATTATAGAATTGGGACCCTGAGTTCGGCGGCTTACGCACATGGATGTGCTTCCCATCAAGGGCTCCTATACAATTTGAGAACTGGAATTGCTCCTCAAATCCCCTGGCAATCCTCATCCAGTCTTCCATCTTTGGCTCTGGCATGACCAGTTGATGAAGTCTGTCCCAGAGTTGTGAGCAGGTATCACACACAATGCCAGATATGGTGGACCGCCCAATCAAAAACTCCAGATGAAGTGCGGCATAGGAAATGCCAGTAGTTAGGAACCTACAAGTAACAAAAAGTAGAGAGAACAATCATTACACATGCACAAAGGTTTAATAAATGCACTATACATAACCGTTAAAGCATTTCATTTACAAACAATCCTAAGTTCCATTTACCACAAGTCTAAGGTTTCTGTCATTTTTACATGCACATAATTGTTGTGGTACTTTGAGGTGATATATGGGATATATTATGAGGATATTTCAGCAACAGCCATAAGGGTAAAGGGAAACTTGTGGAAAACACATCATCAACAGACAGTATGTAGGTGAGGAATACATACCGTAGCGTAAGGAGAAGTCGCTCCTCTGCAGAGATAGCTTTGCGCATCCTGGTATCCTGGTAGGTGATCCCTGGGCGCACAATCTCCAGCAAAACATCAAATGTGGAAATGGTCATCCGACAAAAAAGAAAAAACTTGTCTGGATGAGTCCCCAGAGATGCATAAAGGCGGTGAAAATGGCATTTAGTGAGGCACTGCATCAAATGCGGATGCACCCACATTCTCCTCCTCCGCTGATCAACGATCACTGGGTATGGCTGCCCAAAGCGGCGGGACAAAACCCAGTTATACAAAACTCGATCAGTTGGGGTGAACTGAAGAGTGTCAGACATTTTGGCAACCAAGCAGCAGTACTCCAACACAAGCACACCACCAAAATGGCAAGATTGGGGGCTGCCACCTGATGTAGAGCCAATAAATAGGTTTGCTGATGATGGTTTGCATGAGTTTCAGGCCTAAAAACCGTTAAATATCCATTTTGCAAGGCTGCGAGAAAAAAACGCTGTACAGATGCCATACGGATTGCATACGGATGCTTACATGCCCAAAATACGCAGCCGCACCCTGACAACGGATGAAATACGGATTATTGTGCCGACAACATTTTGGCGTATTACGTTCGTACAATACGGTCCTAATTTTTCTACGGTGAGTGTGTTAGGGTTTGAGTTCCCGCTGCTGCACAAAGGGAGTCTCGAACCAGCCCCGCTGCGGTCTCCCATTCATCTCCGGCCGCAGTGGAGCCTGCTCTGCAGAGACGTCGGTCTAAGCGTCTTGCCCACTCCAGTACTGTGCAGTGACTTGCTGCCTTTCCTGGATCTGCTTTTATAGCCAGTGCTGGAGCAGACGTCTTTGGGACAAAGTCCTGCGTTTTCCCTTCTGAGCATGCCCAGAGTGAGATCTCTCATTGGAGATCAGGGGTCACATGCTCAGGTACTGCAGCAGCTCCTATTGGTCTGCCAGGAAGGTCCTGTGACTACTGTTGTTCTGGAACAAGCTTCATTGGTCCTTGTTTCTGGCAGGTCCTGTAGCTGTTACTATAAAGGGGTAGCATGGCTGGGCCGCCATGCGCTATTATCAACCATTGTATGCTATGCGCCAGTATGGTCATGCGTGTGTGTGGTTAGGGACCCGGCTGAAATAAGCCACTAGAATACCGACTTAATCGGTGAGGAGTTTGGTGTGCTAGTTGGTCAGGGTCGGTGTCCTAGATGCCCTAGATTACCGGCATAACCGGTGAGGAGTTTGATTGCCGTATTCAGGGTCTGGCGTTCAGACGCCATAGATTGCGGGTGACTCCCGCGAGGACATTAGCGCATGACCACTTATTATGCTCGCTAGCAATTAACCGTGTACCTGAGAGCTTGACAGGACATGGTACTTTTTCTCAGCGGCTCTGTGACGTAACAGGGTTCGCTTTTGACGCTAGACAGCGCCCTAGCGTGTTTACTTTGCGGCTCACTAAAGCTAAGTGAGTTCACACCTATCGCCATATAGCGCTGTGGCATCCCGTTAGCGGCTCTGGGATTAACAGAGTTCGCACTTACTGCCGCAACGCGCTACGGCGTTTATTTTTAGCGACTCTGCGGGATAACAGAGTTCGCTACTTTCGCCATCTTATTAGCAGCGGGCTTCGCCTGCACGGTGGACCCCGGGCTGCGAACGCACCTCTCTATTATATCTATTAGGTGCGTTCCGCAGACCCTAACATAATAATAGCGCCAGGGTCTGGCTAGTAAAATGGCGGATGAACAGCGTTTACAGCTGTACATCCAGCAGCTGGAGGGTAGGTTGGCGGCTCTTGAGCGCACAACCTCAGCTGTGGATGTTACCGCAGTCGCTGTTCAGGCTGCTAGCGTAGCTGCAGCCAGTTTGTCCTCTGCCACCTCTGTCCCTACATTGTCCCACCTCCCGCTTCCAGACAAGTTTGCTGGTGACAGCAAGCAATGTCGGGGATTCGTGAGTCAGTGCTCCATACACCTCGAGCTTCTGGCTGCACGTTTCCCCACGGATCGGGCACAAGTGGGCTTTGTGATAGCTCTTCTGTCGGGCAGAGCGTTGGAGTGGGCAACGCCGCTGTGGGAGCGCGACGACCGTGTGGTGCGGAGTGCTTCTCGTTTTCTGGAGGTTCTGAAAAAGGTTTTTCTAGGACCTCAGATCACCCACGATACGGCGCTCAAACTGCTGGCAAGTACCCAGGGTTCGGCTTTGGTCAGCCAGTTTGCTGTCCAATTTTGGACTCTGGCCTTGGAATTAGAGTGGCCAGATAAAGTCCTCATTCCCGTGTTCTGGAGAGGACTGGCGGGTCGTGTGAAAGACGCCTTGGCTACCAGAGAGATTCCTGCCACACTGGAGAAGCTTATCGCTATTTCCACCCGCGTCGACCTCCGTTTCCACGAGCGGAGGCTGGAACGTGCCCAGTGTAGGCAGAGGGTTCGGTTGGCTCCAACCTTCACCACCCCTCTGGAGTCGCCCGTTCAGGCGCCCGACCTTCAGGAGGTTGCTCCTGCAGGATCTAAATCTCGGGTCACTCGTCCATCCCCGATTTGTTATATTTGCCAGCAGCAGGGACATTTTGCCAACCGATGTCCACAGCGGCTGAATAAGGGTCGCGCCCAGTAACCGTAGGAACAGGGTCACTGGACGCCATGAGTTTTGCCCCTAAAGTGCTCCTCAAGGGGATAATTACCCACGGTTCTACCCTACCCGTCAAGCTGTGTGTGGATTCTGGGGCAGAGGGGATTTTTATGTCATCCTCCTTTGCTTCTCGCCACACCATGCCTTTGGTGTTGCTGGCTAAACCAGTATCGGTACGGGTGTTGAACGGAGCAATTCTGTCCTCACAAATCACCCATCAGTCTGTCCCACTCACCTTGTCTATGTCTCCTTCCCATCAGGAGAATATATCATTTTTTATCCTCCCTGAGGGTATAGATGAGGTTTTGTTGGGATTACCCTGGCTCCGCCACCACTCTCCCCATATTGAGTGGTCTTCAGGGAGAATTCTGGGTTGGGGTAATTTATGTAAAGGCAGATGCATTAGGGACAGCGTGCAGGTCAACACCACTGAGATACCCATAGACCTCTCTCCTCTTCCCAAGGTCTATTGGTCTTATGCCGACGTTTTCTCGAAGAAGGCTGCGGAGACTCTTCCGCCTCATCGCCCCTATGACTGTCCTATCGACCTCTTGCCTGGAGCTGAGCCTCCTAGAGGAAGGGTTTATCCCCTCTCTCTTCCTGAGACAGAGGCCATGTCCCAATATATTCAGGAGAACTTGGCAAGGGGATTCATTAGGAAGTCGGTGTCACCAGCGGGAGCGGGGTTCTTCTTTGTGCAGAAGAAGAACGGAGAATTACGTCCGTGCATTGATTATAGGGGTCTCAACGCTATCACCGTGAAAAATAAATATCCTTTGCTGCTAATCTCTGAGCTCTTTGACAGGCTTCGGGGAGCAAGGGTATTTACTAAGTTAGACCTGCGGGGTGCGTATAACCTGATTCGCATCCGTGAGGGGGACGAATGGAAGACGGCATTTAACACCAGGGATGGGCATTATGAATATCTGGTAATGCCCTTTGGGCTCTGTAACGCCCCAGCTGTCTTCCAAGACTTTGTGAATGACATCTTCCGGGATATGTTGACCACCTCGGTGGTAGTCTATCTGGATGACATTCTCATCTTTTCTCCAGATATGGCCTCCCACCGGAGAGATGTCTGCAAGGTCTTCGACCTCTTGCGAGCAAATTCCCTATATGCGAAGTTGGAGAAGTGCATGTTTGAGCAGGAGTCTCTACCTTTCCTGGGCTATATCATCTCCACCCAGGGATTGGCTATGGATCCTACCAAACTACAGGCTGTGATGGATTGGCAAGAACCCCACTCCCTTAAGGCGGTGCAGCGCTTTATGGGGTTCATTAACTACTATCGCCAATTCATTCCCCACTTCTCTACTTTGGTAGCTCCCTTGGTAGCCCTCACCAAGAAGGGAGCTAATCCCAAGTTGTGGTCAGAGGAGGTCACAAAGGCGTTCTCCTCCATCAAGTCGCATTTCGCCAGTGCTCCCATCTTACATCGCCCCGATGTCGATAAACCGTTTATCTTAGAGGTGGATGCCTCTTCTGTTGGTGCTGGAGCAGTCCTCTTTCAAAAGGATGCCCAGGGTCGGAAGCATCCCTGCTTCTTCTTTTCCAAGACCTTTAACACAGCAGAGAGGAATTATTCCATCGGGGACAGGGAGTTACTGGCTATGAAGTTGGCCTTCTCCGAGTGGAGACATCTTCTGGAGGGGCTCGCTTCCCTTCCAAGTATTCACGGACCACAAGAACTTGGTGTATTTGCAGACAGCCCAGCGGCTAAATTCCCGTCAGGCCAGATGGTCCTTGTTTTTCTCCCGGTTCCATTTCACCCTCCATTTCCTCTCCGGTGAGAAGAACATTCGCGCAGACGCTCTATCCCGCTCCGTGGTGTCCTCTGAGGAGGTGGAGGAGGAGCCTCGGCTTATTGTCCCCACAGAAAGCCTAAGAACGGTGGCTCCGGTTTCGCTTGAGTCTGTGCCTCCGGGCAAGACTTTTGTGCCCATCAATTTGCGACCGGAAGTACTCTCTTGGGCACATTTGTCCAGGGTGGGTGGACATTTTGGGACAAAAAGGACTTCTGAGTTGCTGGCGAGAACATACTGGTGGCCGCAGATGGCCCGTGACGTCAGGGAATACGTTCAGGCGTGCGTCTCCTGCGCCAAGAATAAGTCCCCTCGACAACGGCCAGCTGGGTTACTTTTCCCTTTACCGGTGGCAGACAGGCTTTGGGAGATGGTCGGGATGGATTTTGTGGTGGGCTTGCCCAAGTCTCGGGGCTGCACCATCATCTGGGTGATAACCGACCACTTCTCCAAAATTGTGCACTTAGTGCCGTTACCACGGTTACCATCTGCACGGGCCTTGGCAGCATTATTCATTAGGCATATTTTCCGCATTCACGGTATGCCAGACAAAATTGTCAGTGATCGAGGTCCCCAGTTTTCGTCTCGGTTCTGGAGAGAGCTGTGTCGTTTACTCAGCATTGAGTTGAATCTCTCCTCTGCATACCATCCCGAGACGAATGGGTTGGTAGAGAGGGCCAACCAGACCTTGGTCACATACTTGCAACATTTTGTCTCTGCCAGGCAGGATGACTGGGCATCCTTGCTACCATGGGCTGAGTTCGCTCTAAATAATGCTGTGGCTGACTCCACCGGACAGACCCCATTC
>JARQOD010007342.1:0-39521 GCA_033576555.1 Oophaga sylvatica | reverse complement strand
GTTATAGATAAGGAGAGAAAGTTTTATTACCCTCTGATTGGGGTCTGGTATTTTGTTTTGATGCCCTAGAAGGTCAGAGAAGCAGATTCCTTAATTGATATAGAAAGACATGAAACCTTGGGATATATTCATTCCAGCACTGAGTGTCAAAGGTCATCATAAGTTTGTATTCCCAAACCTTTCTATCTTTCTCAGATTTGAAGTTAGATTTTAATACAAGTAATTTCATGTCCATCATACTATGACCGGGGATACAAAAGTGTTTGGCCAGGTAAATCCATTCTTTTTTCTCTTATTGTGTGACAATGAGAATTCATCCTTGTTCTCAGTTTTTGCCCGGTCTCCCCCACATAAAGACCCCCAGTTGGACATTTCGTACAAATAATTAGGTACACCACATTAGATGTGATGCAGCTGAAAGTACCTGGGATCTTGTAGTCCTGATGGGAGTTGGGGATCTTTATCTTGTCCGTGGTCATTATAGATGCACAGGTTTTACATTTCTTCTTGTTGCAAGGAAAGGTTCCTGCAGCTGTTGGGGAGGACATGGAGCTTCTGACAATGATGCTTCTTAGATTTGGGGGCTGCCTAAAACATAGTAGTGGGGGGTCTGGAAATATGGATTGTAATCGGGCATCTTTTTGTAGTAAAGGTTGTAGTTTCCGTGCAGCTCCCCTTAGCATCTCCAGATTTGGATTGTAGGTGACCACTAGAGGCACCTGGTTATTTTCTTCTTTAGCTTTGTAATGTAGCAGGTGATTCCTTGATATTCTGGTGGCTCTTGTAATTTGGTTTTCAATTGTTCTTGGATGGTAGCCCTGGTTCAAAAAAGTCTTTCTGAGGCGACCAAGGTGTTCATCTCTATCCATGGGGTTGGAACATATACGGTTGTATCTGATGGCTTGGCTGTAGACAATAGAGTTTTTTATGTGTTTTGGATGGAAACTGTCCCATTTAAGGTATGTTGGACGGTCGATTGGCTTCTGATACAGGGATGTCTCTATTTCATTGTTCTTTAGCTTAATGGTGGTGTCTAAAAAGTTAATTTCAGTGCTGGAGTAGTTGAGTGTTAAGTTGATGGTGGGATGAAATTGGTTGAACTGTTCATGGAACGTCTTTAGCTGTTATTCAGGCTCCGTCCAGATGATTAAAATGTCATCAATGTAGCGGTAGTAGGCCCGAGGCCTGATGGGACATGAGGACAAAAAGTCGCTTTCAAGCTTGGCCATGAAAAGATTTGCATACTGTGGAGCCATTTTACTTCCCATAGCTGTGCCAGTCTCCTGTAGATAGATCTTGTCGTCAAATTCAAAGTAATTGTGGGTGAGGATGAATTTTGTGAGTTTCACCACAGAATCAGCATCATTCCCGGTGTTTCCCATGAAGACTTTGCAGGCATTTAATCCATCCTGCTGTGGGATATTAGAGTACAAAGATTCCACATCCATGGTGGCCAGGATGGTTCCTTCTGGTAGGGGACCTATTGCTGCTAGTTTATTCAGTTGGTCAGTTGTGTCCTGAATGTAGCTGGGTGTATCCTTTACCAGGGGTTTAAGAATACCCTCTACCCATCCAGATACCTGCTCAGTAAGGGTGTCCACACATGAAATAATCGGCCTCCCTGGATTCCCAGCTTTGTGGATTTTGGGAAGCATGTAAAACGTCCCTGTTCTTGGACTTTCTGGTATCAGGTCATCAGCTCTTATGGATTTGTCAGACAGACAAGATACCAACTTGCTTAGTTCCTTGTAATAGTCCTGTGTAGGGTCCGACTCCAGTTTTCTGTAGTAGCGTGTGTCCGTAAGTTGTCTGTTTGCTTCGTTCATATAGTCTGATGTGTTCATCATGACTATTGCACCTCCCTTGTCAGCAGGTTTAATGATGATTTCTTAGTTGGTTTTCAGAGACTGTATGGCCTTTCTCTCCTGGGCACTGATGTTGGATGCTTGTCTCTTGTTGGTGGCTATGATGGTGGATTTTATCAAATGTCTGAATGAGTCTATATATTTATCCAAATGAGGGTTACGTCCAGGTGGAGGTGTCCAGTCTTACCTCTTCTTGGTTGTTGGGATCCCTTTTCCTTCAGTCCGAGTGTTTTCTGAATCTTCTGTATCATTGAAGTATTCCCTCAGGCGCAGTCTCCTGAAAAAATGTTCCATATCACTGCAGAATTCGGTTTTATCCAGGGCCTTAGTAGGACAAAATGAGAGTCCTCTAGAAAGCACGGCAAGCTCCACTTTGTTGGGTTTATAATCTGAGAGATTGATGACATAGTTAGATGCTTTTGTGTCTGGAATGGTGTGGTTGTCAGAGTTGTCAGGTTTTGGTTTTGTTTTGTATCTGTTTGTATAGAGTCCGGAATTGAGGCGCAGTCTGTGTAGTTTCTTTTCCTTGTTATGAATCAGAAAGGTCCGTAGTTTGTTATAGTATTGTTGTAATTTTTGCTCTGTGCTTTCTGTAAGTGTTTTCCTCAGAGTTTCAAATTGCCCTTGGACTTTACTCCTTATGCTGTAGCAGACATGCAAAAGATGGTTCCTTAGTCTTTCAGAAGTCCTGTGACAAAGGTTTTTTGCATAATGGGTATTGTAGGAATCTGCTTCTCTGACCTTCTAGGGGCATCAAAACAAAATACCAGACCCCAATCAGAGGGCAATAAAACTTTCTCTCCTTATCTATGAACGGTTTCAATATTTATGTTCATCCCTCTGCCATAATGACAGTTCTGCTTCACGTCACTTGTCTTACCTATTGCATTATTCCTGTGTCCTGTTGTGTATATAAATATGTGATTCTTCAGATTTTGTTTTAGTCTTTGCCTGATGAAGAGACCTGAGTAGTCTCGAAAGCTTGCAATTTGTTACCATCTTTTCAGTTAGCCATTAAAAGGTATCAACCACTGAGGACTCTCAACTCTAAATATTTTTCAAAACCAAGGAATCACTGTATTGCTTTGACTCCCACGGGCAGCGGCCATTTAAGGATGGAAGAGACTTTCTCAGGATCCATCCTGAGTCCGGTATCCGTGATAATGTAACCCAAGAAGGGAAGAGAGGATTGTTCAAAAACGCATTTCTCATACTTGCCGTTCATATCAGAGTGCAGCAGACGGAGTTCACATCAGAATGCAGCAGACAGAGTTCGCACCAGAGTGCAGCAGACAGACTTTGTATCAGAGTGCTGCAGAGTTTGTATCAGAGTGCAGCAGGCAGGATCTGCATCAGAGTGCAGCAGGCAGGATTTGCACCAGAGTGCAGCAGGGACTGGTATGCAACCTTACACAACTTAGACTACAAAACAGGAAGGTTGCTCAGGCACCTCCCCAGTGGGGAGGAAGCAATATATACATAATGTCCCACAGCTATTGGCTGGGGAGGAAATAGCAAGTGTACGCGCTGACCCATTAAGAGGGCGGGAGTGCACACGCGCGTGCCCTAAGGACATGGCTAGAGGACCAGCTGGAAGCATGCAGAGCATGGAGAAGGGAAGAACTGACTGCAGCACGGGTGAGTGAAGTGACATGCCGGAGGCCCTGCCTGTCAGAGCTGGACTCCGGCGTGGTTCTAACACTTAACCACCAGGTCCTCATTGAAACTTCAATTCCAAGCTGTAAATGCTGGGCTAGAGCCTGATATCTCATGCATGGCCCATGGCTGACTGCTGCTGTGCCATTATAACTGGTTCTACTGTGGGTCAATTGATCAGTCAACTACCTGTGTTACCTTCCTTACATTTTTCTACTAATAGTACTGTATGAAACTGATGTTTATGTCATCTGAGTGTGGTTGGAAAAAGTAAAATAAAATTGGAAGTGTTGCATGAGGTATCAGGGCTCGCAGCTAAGAAGGCTTACACTGCTCTCTTAATCACCAGGTCCTCATTGAAACTTTGATTCCAAGCTGTATATGCTGGGCTAGATCCTTATACCCCATGCATGACCCATGCAAATTTCTACTGTGGGACAATTTATGCCCCTTTTCATGGTGTCTGCCCCTAATTTTATCTGCTTGGGAAGCTTTTTGTCTCCCCTTAAGGTGTTGTGTATACGTTGGGTTTGGCATCCCATTGAATCTAATGGGGTTTGGGTACGCTTGTTAAATCAAACCGAACCTTTAAAAATGTGCTCATCTCTACTTCTAACCACATCCTAGCAAGTTCAAGTCTGTTCTTATTTATCATTCAGCCATACTTCCCACTTGCAAATACACTTCTCCCATTCCTTCATAGTCTTTCTACTATATTACATGCAGGGACAAAGGTGGAACCTCTGAGGTTGATTACTTCCTTGCATTTGCCAGTCTCCATGACTGCAACTTCAAAGACCGCAGTTATCCAACGAACTGAAATGGGCTCATAGAGTCTTAAGTACTTAAACGCTGAACTCTTCTCCCAGCACCAATTTTCTCACAAAAGAAGAAACTCAACTCCCAGAACCACTGTTCTCGCAGGAGATTAATTTTTAGAAAATATCAACATCAGGTAACCAGCTCTTTGTACCTGAGCAACTTTGACACACAACCAAGAAAATAACAATCCAAAAACTATATTACCCAATAATTATTGCAATTGCTTCTATCAGTCAAATAACACGCCATGGGAGAATGAGTTATTTTTCTACAAAACCTTTATCCACCTCCTCTGATTCAAACAGATTACATCTAGAAGAAAAGAGGAGGAGTGGCCTACATCATAGCATTATGGCACGTTGTAACTACTCAGACAATGAGTTCCCTACAACTGTTACGGAAGTGCAACTCAGGACTAGGAAAGAAGGGGGAGAAGCTGACCCTGTACTAGGATTAGGCTGAAGCCCTACGATGGGGTGGGCGACCTATTCCTTGTGAATAGAGCCACCGACGTTTCCTAGACTAAACTCAAACGAAGACCTAAGGTAGGGGGAAGGGTATCCCTGAACGATCTAGGGACTGGGAACAAAAAACAGGTAACCTCCTAGTAGGAAAATAGAGGAAGCTGCAGAAACGAAGGAAAACCAAAAAACAAAGCAGGCAGAACTAGAGATCCCAGAACTGCACCATATCAAACACAGAAAGCTATCAAAGCACCTAGGCAGAACTCTAGCAGATTAACACTGATGTCCAGCAAGGACTGGGAGGCAGGTGCTGGGTAATAAAGGGTGATACAATCACCTGACCTTAGACAAACCCAGCACCAGGGGAAAAAGACCAGCAGCCAGAAAACCACAACAAGATGGCGGATGGTCAAAATGAAATAGATTCTAACAACAACATCCTGCAGGGGGCACAGCTTGACAATTAAATGTGTGTTCTGTCTCCCCTCTCTGGCTATTGTTTCTCAGTCTGGATATATCGGCTGGATAAAGGCTACTGCTCTTGTCATGACATTTCCTCTCTTGAGTTTACACAGCACAAACACCAAGGATGATAATTCATCCCAACTAGTTCACAATACATCAGTTACTCAGTCGACACTGCACACTCGCTGGCACAGTGCCCTTAATGGTCACTCAAAAATCATTCAATCCATCATCCAAGGATCCTCATAGTTTACAGCAATTTCATAACAGTCATATAGACGACAAAGACAACATATAACAATCTTTTGCTATAAGCGTTGGTGGTATAGTGGTGAGCATAACTGCCGTCCAAGCAATTGACCCGGCCAACGAGTGGCTTCTTTTTGGGGGTTGGACCAAATGTCCCAGGAGGTCCTTTCCAACCCTACCATTCTGATTCTATGACTTCTAAAATATTATACACATCACTTCATCTAATTTCATTCAAAAGTTGTCAGTTATACATCTAAAGACACATTGAAACGTATAATAAACCACAAATCATACATACAAAGTTCAAACACTGGCAAAGGTTCAACAGCGGTGGTCTTGTTTGGAACACCAATTACCCATCCTGGTGCCTTCAAGATAACACTGACTTATTAGTAACACAATGGGTTACTCACCATGGCTTATTCAGTGGTTCCGAGAGAGAGATCCTTGCAGTCGGGTATAAAGGAGGTCCAGTTCTGTCAATCCCGGGTTTCGGCACAATATAATGAGGTGGAAACCATATGGAAAGCTCAAAGAGTTTCACACATTTGCCAGGTTAGATCAAATCAGAGAGTTGATCGATCAGAGACAAGGGGACACAACCAGTGTCTGTCAGTGTACCAGGCTTGTCTGAATCTCTGATGCCCAGTCACAAGTCTTTATTAGAACTACAAGGATAAGAAAAGGAGTAATGCTTTACGTTACCTAAGAAAGAAGATATTTTATTTGGGGAAAGGAAGTATTCTAATTGAGAATAACAAAGTCATAAATTATGACTTGATTATGAAGTTCGGGTCCCCATTGACTTCTATTGGGTTCATGTCTGGGGTCAAGTTCCAGTATACCAAACTTTTTACTGTATGTTCGTCGAACCCGAACATCCAAGGGTTCACTCGTCTCTTCTCGGCAATTCTCTGCTTTACATTTTAGTTAAACTTAATCAGAGAGAATATGAAACATTATCAGAAAATATCAGATATTTCATTGATGTATAATATTAGGCGTGAATTAAAAAATGCTTCATGTAAATAAATGAAGAAAATAATTATCACATCAAGTTTGAGCCATTGAAACAGCTGGATTCTATTTTAAGCAAAATGGAAAAACAGAAACTAACAATAAAAAACATAAATCGGTCAACGTCGTTTGTTTATGGCTTCCATATCATAAGAATAGATGTATATTTTCTCTAAGCTATAAAGTAAAAGAAAAAAACGAATTAAAAAAGTGAGATTCAGACTGTCATGTGAAAGGTTGGACAATGGTCGGTGAGGTCCTCCATCCTACCACTTAGAGTCCAGCTGGCATCCCATTAGAGGCACATACATCTAAGGTGGACGTGGTCCTGTCCGCTGATGACTATGAAGTGATAGAAACAGACGAGCCAACTATTTTCTTGTAGTTTCATAGATAGAATCACATTCTTGATCACTACTATATATCGTTTTGCTGGATATCATCATGGAGTGACCACTGGAAAAGGAGGTCGGTAGAGGTTTTTGGGTCTTTAAGATGGTGGACGTCTCAGTGCATGAGCAGTTTTTATTTTTATCCAAGCAGTTTATCGTACAGTTTAGCTCCACCTAAGCTCAGTCACTTAGATGGTCTGTCATCCATATATACAGCGTTGTGTGACATTCTCCAGCGAGGTCATCACCTCATTCTGCTGATCAGTGCCGGTATCGGACATCCACCTGTCATAGAATGATGGCTTTTCCTATGGATTTACCTCACTGAGCTACTAATTCTATGTTCTCTCTGATTTCTGTACTTTTCCTAGGAAATAGGAGATCAGTTACATTCTGGAGAACCATGGACATCCCACTCCGGAGTTTGGCTGTTCTGTAAATCAGGTAGGAGGAATGTAGAACCAATAGAAATCCAAAGATAATATGAATCCAATTAAGGTTCACACTGTAAAGAAAGTAACAAAATACACAAGCAAAAAGACCAAAAAAATATATAATATTGTATATGAAAGTGAAGGACACTAATTTCATAGCTGAGTAATATGTCTCCAAGTTGATGGATAAATTACTGCTCATCTTCATCTTTACTGTGTGATGATACAATGAGGAGAAGAGGAGGACGGAGGAGATAAAATAGAAAATCATTGGGATGGAGCCTCCTATAGTAAATTGATAAATAATAACAATAAAACTTCCATGGGGGAGTTGAATATCTGTGGTTGTATTGTATGTTCCACCATTGGTCATCCCAGTGATATCCATCCAGAAAGGTAGGAAAGAACTGACAGCAGAGAGAAGTCCTGAGGCTACAATGAAATGACCAGTCCTGGGTAATATCACCCTCCTCAGATACAGGAACAGTCTGGTGCGGAGGTTGGAGATCTTCAGACAGAGGACAATGGAGAGCAGAGATGTTAACCAAATATTGGCATACGTACAAAAGGAATAAGCTGCGTTAAAAATAATAATAATTACATCTAAATGCTGGCTGCTCTTGGAGAATGAATCCAGAAAACAAAATATAGTAAAAGCACATTGGGCACACAACCTTGAAATCCCGAGAGAAGTTATAATGTGGTCAACAGAAGTCACTGATCGTCCTTTCCACCAGTCGTTGACATTGACGCCTATAATAAATGAATGTATCAGCAGTCCGGGTATGAAAGCGATTGTTGCCGGGGTCAAAAGATCCAGATAATGTACAAGAGCATCACCCTCTGTGGAATCAGCCATCTCTCCTGTACTATGAGGATCCTGATAACACAACGAGGCTTTTATGGAAGGTTTAATGACAAACTGTTTATATTTATTCAAATGTTACAATATTTACTAGGAAAATGCAAATTACATCACCTGGACTCAGAGCCGGATCAGGTCTACAAATGCAAAACAGATCACATAAGATATAAAGCTCATTTTACAGTTGTCCCAGTGAACAATTAGTAAGAAAATATTTAGTAAATCAATAGTTAAGAGTAGAGTTGAGCAAAACAGGTCGGTCAGATTCATAAGTCACCGACTTTCGCCAAAGTCGGTTTTCCCATAATGCTTGCAGGCGCCTTTTTTCAGCCAATGAGCAAGGACGTACACTGTGGGCAATGAGATGACATGGGCAGCGTCCACCACCATCTTAGAGAAGGGCAGTGCAGTGATTTTCTTGCTTTGGGGGGCGTCATAGTGTCTATAAAAGCCCTCACCGCCGACCGCCATTTTACTTCTGCCGATCTTAACAGTAGGGAGAGGTTGCTGACGCTGTTTATCAGTAGGGAGAGAGTTAGGGCTGGAAAGAGAAGTTCTTCTGTGCTTGTGCTGATAGCAATTGTGCTGTACAGTTAGTGTGCAGTGACAGGGGAGGATTTTCTTGTGTGCAGCAGCGCTGGTTATTAGGCTGCCTGATAGCTGTATTGCTGTGTGTACACTGCTGTGCAGACTGCTTTTTACACAGCACTAATACTTTTATTCTTTTTTTCTGCACAGTTACCGACCGTTCATTTTTTCCCACACCGTATAGAGCTGTACGCTCCTCACACACTACCGTGTACCGGCTGGTATCATGGACAAATACAAGCTGACTATCTGTGTGTGACTCCGGAAATATATATGGAGATGTAAAATTTCCCCTAAACTGTATACAGCTGTACGCTTTTGATACAGTACCGTTTTTCTGCTTTTTGTATTCTGGTCAAATCCATACTGAGTGAGCGTCTGTGTGTGACTCCGGAAATATATACGGAAATTTAAAATTTCCCCTAAACTGTATACAGCTGTACGCTTTTGATACAGTACCTGTTGTGAGTGGGCTTGGGATGAGTTCTGAGCAGAGGCTCCCTCTGGTGGTTACAAGCAGTGCTGGTCTGTCCAGTGAAGATTGTGAGTATTGGGAATCAGGTGTTACTGACTGGTCTTATATAAGGGAGTCACCTTCCCATCAGGGTTGCCGGTGATCAATTGTTCTGGTCTGAATCCTTGATTCCTGTTTCCTTTGTAGCCTGCTGTGTCGTGTCTGCATCTCCTGCTAACAGATAAGACATTTTCTTCTTTTTGTTTTTGTGCTTGATTTTTGCATTTTGTCCTGCACTTCTGTGGGGGCCTTCAGGGTCCCCTCCGGGGGCTTTTGCCCTCTCAGTTTAGTTCAGCCACTGATGTTTGTACCTTTGCTTTTTCCAGTTTTTTCAGTGGCTGCTGTTTTGATTTTGTTACACCAGAGAACTAATTTAGGTGGTAGAGGTCGTGTGATCTCAGGTGTTTTTGAAATTAGTAGAGTTGGTGCTTTTCAGGGTTTTCTGGGATTGCAGTAAGTGCCCTTCCTATCCTTTTCTATTTAGTTAGTTTGGGCCCCAACGTTTGCTCATACTATTTTCTGTCTGTGTCTGTATTTCTTCTTGTCTAACCGCCATTACATGTTTGGGGCTTTCTATTATCTTTGGGGTTCTGCTCCGGGGCAGATAGCTTTCCTATTTCTATCTTTAGGTGTAGTTAGTTTCTCAGGCTGTGACGAGGCGTCTAGGACCAAGCGACTCAATCCTAGACAGGCCAGGTGGGCCTTGTTTTTCACACGTTTTAATTTTGTGGTTTCCTTTCTTCCTGGCACTAAGAATGTTAAGGCGGATGCCCTCTCGAGGAGCTTCCTTGCGGACTCTCCTGAGTTATCTGATCCTTCTGTTATTTTGAAAGAGGGTGTAGTTCTTTCCGCCATCTCACCTAATTTGAGACTTGCTCTGGAGGGGTGTCAGGAGGATAGGCCCGAGCGCTGCCCTGTTGGAAAATTGTTTGTCTCGGACCAGTGGAAAAAGAGTGTGATGTCTGAGATTCATTGTTCCGCGTTGGCTGGGCATCCCGGAATTTTTGGTACCAGAGACTTGGTTAGTCGGTCCTTTTGGTGGCCTACCTTGTCTCGTGATGTCAGGGAATTTGTGCAGTCCTGCCGGACTTGCTCTCGCTCCAAGCCTTGCTCTCGCTCTAGTGGTTTGTTGATGCCATTGCCTGTGCCCAAGAGACCATGGACCCATATCTCTATGGATTTCATTTCCGACCTTCCTGTTTCTCAGAGAATGACCGCCATCTGGGTGATTTGTGATAGGTTTTCTAAGATGAAACATCTTGTGCCATTACCTAAGTTGCCTTCCTCATCTGAATTGGTGCCGTTGTTCCTTCAGCACGTGGTTCGTTTACACGGCATTCCTGAGAACATAGTGTCTGACAGAGGAGTCCAGTTTGTTTCCAGATTTTGGAGGACTTTTTGTTCTAAACTGGGTGTTCAATTGTCTTTCTCCTCGGCATTTCATCCTCAGACCAATGGTCAAACTGAGAGAACAAACCAGACATTGGAGACTTATCTAAGATGCTTTGTGTCTGCTGATCAGGATGACTGGGTCTCTTTTTTGCCTTTGGCTGAGTTTGCTCTTAATAACAGGGCTAGCTCTGCCACTTTGATGTCTCCGTTTTTCTGTAATTCTGGGTTTCACCCTCGATTTTCTTCAGGACAGACGGAGGCTTCTGTCTGTCCATGTGTTGACTCTGTTGTGGAGCGTATGCAACAGATTTGGGACCAGGTAGTGGAGAGGTTGTCCCTCTCTCAGGAGAGGGCCCAGCGGTTTGCTAACCGGCATAGGACTGATGGTCCTCGTTTAAAGTAGGTGACTTGGTCTGGTTGTCCTCAAAAAATATTCCTATGAGAGTAGCATCTCCTAAATTTAAGCCTAGGTTCATTGGACCTTATAAGATCATAGAGATTCTTAATCCTGTTTCTTTTCGTTTGCTTCTTCCAGGGACATTTAAGATCCATAACGTGTTCCACAAGTCCTTGTTGAAGAGGTTTGTTGAGCCAGTGGTTCCTGCTGCTGTGCCTCCTGACCCTGTTTTGGTTGAGGGCAATCTGGAGTATGTGGTTGAGAAAATATTAGATTCTCGTTTTTCTAGACGGAAACTCCAGTATTTGGTTAAGTGGAGAGGTTATGGTCAGGAAGACAATTCTTGGGTGTTTGCTTCGGACATCCATGCTAGGAGACTCATCCGTGCGTACCATAGAACTCATCCTGACCGACCTGGTTGCTCAAATGAGGGTTCGGTGACCCCTCCTCAAGGGGGGTACTGTTGTGAGTGGGCTTGGGATGAGTTCTGAGCAGAGGCTCCCTCTGGTGGTTACAAGCGGTGCTGGTCTGTCCAGTGAAGATTGTGAGGATTGGGAATCAGGTGTTACTGACTGGTCTTATATAAGGGAGTCACCTTCCCATCAGGGTTGCCGGTGATCAATTGTTCTGGTCTGAATCCTTGATTCCTGTTTCTTTTGTAGCCTGCTGTGTCGTGTCTGCATCTCCTGCTAACAGATAAGACATTTTCTTCTTTTTGTTTTTGTGCTTGATTTTTGCATTTTGTCCTGCACTTCTGTGGGGGCTTTCAGGGTCCCCTCCGGGGGCTTTTGCCCTCTCAGTTTAGTTCAGCCACTGATGTTTGTACCTTTGCTTTTTCCAGTTTTTTCAGTGGCTGCTGTTTTGATTTTGTTACACCAGAGAACTAATTTAGGTGGTAGAGGTCGTGTGATCTCAGGTGTTTTTGAAATTAGTAGAGTTGGTGCTTTTCAGGGTTTTCTGGGATTGCAGTAAAAACCCTTCCTATCCTTTTCTATTTAGTTAGTTTGGGCCCCAACGTTTGCTCATACTATTTTCTGTCTGTGTCTGTATTGCTTCTTGTCTAACCGCCATTACATGTTTGGGGGCTTTCTATTATCTTTGGGGTTCTGCTTCGGGGCAGATAGCTTTCCTATTTCTATCTTTAGGTGTAGTTAGTTTCTCAGGCTGTGACGAGGCATCTAGGACCAACGTAGGAACGCTCCACGGCTGCCTCTAGTTGTTGTGGTTAGTCAGGGTACTGCAATCTCATAGATTCCAACTGCTCTGGTGTATTGCCTTTTTTACCTGCACTCCTCAGCTACCGAAACATAACAAGTACCGTTTTTCTGCTTTTTGTATTCTGGTCAAATCCATACTGAGTGAGCGTCTGTGTGTGACTCAGGAAATATATACGGAGATTTAAAATTTCCCCTAAACTGTATACAGCTGTACGCTTCTGATACAGTACCGTTTTTTCTACTTTTTGTATTCTGGTGAAATCCATACTGAGTGAGCGTCTGTGTGTGACTCCGGAAATATATACGGAGATTTAAAATTTCCCTTACACTGTATACAGCTGTACGCTTCTGTTACAGTACCGTTTTCTGCCTTTTGTATTACAGTCAAATCCATACTGAGTGAGCGTCTGTGTGTGACTCCGGAAATATATACGGAGATTTAAAATTTCCTCTACACTGTATACAGCTGTACGCTTCTGATACAGTACCGTTTTTCTGCCTTTTGTATTACGGTCAAATCCATACTGAGTGAGCGTCTGTGTGTGACTCCGGAAAAATATACGGAGATTTAAAATTTTCCCTACACTGTATACAGCTGTACGCTTCTGTTACAGTACCGTTTTCTGCTTTTTGTATTACAGTCAAATCCATACTGAGTGAGCGTCTGTGTGTGACTCCGGAAATATATACGGAGATTTAAAATTTCCCCTACACTGTATACAGCTGTAAACTTCTGTTACAGTACCGTTTTTCTGCTTTTTGTATTCGGGTCAAATCCATACTGAGTGAGTGTCTGTGTGTGACTCCGGAAATATATACAGAGATTTAAAATTTCCCCTAAACTGTATACAGCTGTACGCTTCTGATACCGTACCATTTTTCTGCTTTTTGTATTCGGGTCAAATCCATACTGAGTGAGCGTCTGTGTGTGACTCCGGAAAAATATACGGAGATTTAAAATTTTCCCTACACTGTTTACAGCTGTACGCTTCTGATACAGTACCATATATCTGCTGGTATTTTTGGTACATTTTTCCAAACATGAGGAAGTATGGTGGAAGAAGCTGCGGACGTGGGTGGGGGGGCCAGCTGGTACTGATGGTGGTGGTGATGCATCTGCTGGTAGTGCCAAAAGCATAATAGCACCTAAGCCAGGAGGTGTTGAGCCTGCGTCATCATCTGGCTTCAGAAGGCCTGGAAGGCTCCCTTTTCTGGGATTATGTAAACCGCTTTTAAAGCCGGAGCATCAGGAACAGGTTTTGGCTTACATTGCCGAAACAGCCTCCAGCTCTATCGCCTCCTCTTCTGAAGTTTCAAAAACTGCAAGCACTGAGTCATCAGTGCAGGCTCCTGATCAGGAACGACACCTTTCCTTGTGTCCTTCACCCTCACCAAAAGTGAAGGATGCGGCAGGCCACACTTCAGATTACTCCCTGGAGCTCTTTTCACATACCATGCCTGGGTTATCAAGTGAAATCCTGAATTCCCCAGTCCAATATGAATATGACATGGAGTGCACTCATGCACAGCCAATGCTATTTGATTTTGCTGGTACATTCACCCAGAGCACTGCATTGCCCTCGCAGTCTACTGAGCCAGATTCTGACACTGATGAAACTCAGGTGCCCCTTCCCGCATACTATACCACCTTTCACGGTGACACAGAGGAAGGTGCAGATGAAATTGAAGAGGAGGTGATGGATGACCCATTTGTTGACCCAGATTGGCATCCATTGGGGGAAGAGGGTGCTGCTGGCAATAGCTCAGAAGAGGAGGAGGATCCGCAGCAGGCATTGACATCACAGCTGCGGTTACCTGGCAGGCCCATAGCAGTCCAAAAACGTGTTAAAAAAACAAAAAGAGTTACAGGACAGCTTGGCCAGACGGTTAAATTAGCACAGCATGCAAGCCCTGAAAATTTATCCCATAGTAGGAAGAGTGCAGTGTGGCACTTTTTTGACCAAAATCCTATTGATGAGGCAAAGGTTATCTGTAAGAAGTGCGGAAGGACCTTTAGCCGAGGGAAAAATCTCCGAAATTTGAATACCAGTTGCATGCTTAGACATTTATACACCATGCACTTGCAAGCGTGGACGGACTACAAAACCTCAGGTAGCACATGTGCACCTGCTCCGACTGAAGGTAGCCAGCAACACTACATTGCTTCCCCCACTATAAGCCCACCGGTTAGCACACCACCAGCAAGAAATGTTGAGGTGTCGTCGCAATGCCAAAGCAGTCAGAGAATCACAATGTTTTTGCAACGAAAGACTGAATTTAGGCCATCACCACCACCATCACCATAACCAACCCCCTCTCAGTCCGCCATGTCCACCGCTAGTTCCCCCATATGCAGCTCTCAAGTTCAGCTCACACTAGCAGACACTGAGTAGGACAAGAAAGTACTCATCCTCTCATCCGTTTACACTGGCTTTGAACGCCTACATTGCCAAACTGATCTCATTAGAGATGATGCCCTTCCGTTTGGTTGAAAGCGCAGCGTTCAGAGACCTCATGGCCTATGCTGTCCCATGCTATGACCTACCCAGTCGGCACTTCTTTTCTAGAAAAGCCATCCCTGCCCTCCACCTGCATGTGAAAGACCGCATTGTCCATGCACTCAAACAATCAGTGAGTGGAAAGGTGCACCTCACAACAGATGCATGGGCCAGTAGTCATGGCCAGGGCCGTTACGTGTCCATCATAGCACACTGGGTTAATGTGGTGGATGCAGGGTCCACAGGGGACAGTGGCGGTGGGACAGTGCTGCCAAGCCCACGGTATAGGCAACAGTTGGCTGAAGGCGTTCGAGCCTCCTCCTCCTCCAGAAGCGAAAGCTCGTCGACAGAGTGCAGTCGCATGAGCACTCCATCCGCAGCTGCCAGTGTTGCACACGTGGTGTCTCACTATCAAACAGCTAGTGGGAAGCTTCAGCAGGCTGTTTTAAAAATAATGTCTTTGGGCGACAACAGACACACTGCGGAGGTACTGGCCGACTACTTGCAGCGAGAAACTGCGTCATGGCTGAGCAGTCTACATCTTGAGCCAGGCAAGGTAGTCAGTGATAACGACCGTAATTTTGTGGTGGTCATAGCCCTGGCAAAACTCAGACACATACCTTGCCTGGCTCACACCTTGAACCTGGTGGTGCAGTACTTCATAAATAATTATCCGGAGTTACCAGCCCTGCTCCATAAGGTGCGAAGACTGTGCTCGCACATCCGTCGCTCGCCAGTAGACTCCAGTAGTATGCAGAGGTTGCAGTGATCGCTACACCTCCCCAAGCAACGCCTAATCATAGACATTGCAACAAGGTGGAACTCCACCATGCACATGGTTGAGAGACTGTGCGAACAGAGGCAGGCTGTAATGCATTTGTGGGAGGATCCATGTGCAGGCAGTTTGAGGGCAGACATCGAGTTGTCGGGTGTGCAGTGGTCAAAGCTGAAAGACCTCTGTAAAGTCCTTGAGTGTTTTGAGGAATGCACACAGCTGGTAAGTGCAGACGACGCCATCATAAGCATGAGCATCCCACTTATACGTCTGCTCATGCAAACTTTGATGCACATTAAGGATCAGGCGTCTGCAGTGGAGGAGGAAGAGGAGGAGCAGGAGGGAAGCCTTGATGACAGTCAGCCATTGTCTGCTCAGGGAACTGTCCTGGACGAGGTGGAGGAAGAAGAGGAAGAGGTGAAGGACGATTATTTTGGGGTGGAGGATGCTTCTCAGGGGCAAGAGAAAATGTTGGCTTGCCTAGGTCAGGTACAGGGTTTGTGCGTGACTGGAGGGATGTGGATTTGCCAGAAAGTGCTCCTCCACCCACCACTGGCAGTGCATCATTGACACCTGGAACATTGGCCCACATGTGTAATTATGTCTTGCGGATCCTAAATAGGGACCCCTGCATTGCCAAAATTATGAAGGATGATGACTACTGGTTGGCCAGCATCCTCGATCCACGCTATAAAGGCAAATTACAGAACATCATGCCACAAAAGAACCTAGAGCTAATATTGGCAAACAAACAAGCAACTCTGGTAAACCGTTTGTTAGAGGCATTCCCAGTACACAGCAGCGGTGCAGGTTCTACCACAAGCCGTACTGGGCAACATGGAAGAGGTGTTCGTGGTGCACACAGCCGAAGTGACGTTGGAGACAGGGGTTTCATGACCATGTTGTGGACTGATTTCTCGAGTACCGCTCACACGCTGGTAATACTGAATCGATTGCAACAGACAGGAGACAGCAGTTGTCAACTATGGTTCAAAATTACTTCTCCTCCCCTATCGATGTTCTCCCTCACAGATCATTCCCCTTTGACTACTGGGCCTGTACACTGGACGCCTGGCCTGAATTGGCACAATATGCTTTACAGGAGCTCGCTTGCCCTGCTGGTAGTGTGCTATCAGAAAGAGTCTTCAGTGCTGCTGGATCAATCCTGACAGAAAGAAGGACCCGGCTGTCGACCCAAAATGTTGCTGATCTCACCTTCATTAAAATGAACCATGCCTGGGTTTCAAAGGATTTTGTACCACCTTCCCCTGATGACACATAGGTTGCCAGCAAAATGGCTCGCTTTGTCCTCCTCTTCCTCCGTCTTCTCCCATTCCTCCATTTGCAGCTGCTGAACGTCCAGCCTACACCTCAACATATGCCAGTTTTTGCACCTCCCTAACTGGGCTGTACCCCCCCTGGGCCGGCGTCAGCACCTGGCGCACCCGGTTAAGTGCCGGGGCTCTGAGCAGGTGGGGGGCTCACTCGCTCACACTCACTCACAGACACCGCCGTACTATGAGGGGCCCTGTGCCAGTGCCGTCGCCCACGATTGGGCCCCCCTGCTTGCTCAGGGCCCCAGCACTTGCAATACTTACCTCTCCCTGCTCCACCGCTGTGACGTCTTCCGCGTTTCCTGACAGTGACATTCAGGTCAGAGAGCGCGATGACGTCACGTCTGTACACCCTCTGCCTGAACAGTCACAGTGCAGAGAGCTGGAAGATGGCGACGCTGAGGAGTCCAGAGTAGAGCAGTGCCCAGCGAGGAGAGGTATTTCATTTTCTGGGGTAAATCAAGTTTATTTAGGTATTTATACACATCAATCATGAATAACAGGAAGAGAAAAGAACATACCTCTTCTACTGTCACATGCAAAAAAAAATTTTTTATAGCAACTATAACTTTTCCCCAGAAAGTCATACATAAAAAACAAATGTTGGCTGAGCGCCTGAGGTGTTTGGTCAAGTAGGAAATTATCATCAGTCTGACTTTGTTTATAAATTTTAAAGAAGAAGGTACCTAGACTAAGACTCTAGTCTACAAAAGAAAAGAAGATAGAGAAGAAACAAGGAGGAAAGAAGGGAAAAGAAAAAAGAAAAAGAAGAGGGGAGGGGGAAGGATTTTAAGCAGTGGGGTAGGAAATGTGGCTCCATCCTGTAGGAAAACTCATATGACCCATCATCTATGGGTCTATCAACCAAGAGTCCAATTCCGATGATTCTCTAAACATAACCCAGGGGGCCCCAGTGTTATATACCTTTCCTGTTGTACCATTCAGTTGTCTATCAGCTGTTCCATTCTATATATGTCGTTGAGTTCCATCACCAAATCAGAACGCGAGGGAACCTTTTCCTGTTTCCAAAATCTAGTAATCACGTTCCTGGGAGCAGTGAGAATATGTCTAAGAAGACCTTTCTTAAATCTAGAAATCGAGGAGCTACACAAGGACAGCAAGGCCACCTCCATTGTGGGTGTAATTTTGGTTAGAGACAGCTTGTTGCTGAGATCAAAGGATGCTAACCACAGTTTCTGTAGGAGTGGGCAGTGCCATCAAATGTGTGCAAATGAACCTCTATCTTTTAAGCATCTAGTAAACACGTATCCAGTGTTGTTGGATTAACCCCTTAATGTCCAATGACGTGCAGAGTCCGTCATGACAAGGTGCCAGTTCCGGCACCAGGACGGACTCTGCACGTCATGCCTTTGATCTACCACGGCGTGTAAACACGCCGTGGTAGATCAGTGCCGACAGCTGTCACAGACAGCTGACAGGCACGGCAAGCGGTGCGGGGACCTTTGCCGTCGGTCCCCGCACTCACAGCGCTGTGGTTGGTCAGTCAATCTGACTGACCAAACACATCAGCGATCGCGCAGGAGAAGCTGAAATTTCAGCTTCCCTAGCGCGATCAGTGCAGGAGCCGGCGCTGCAGTGGCCAGGCTTCCTGCACTGACTGCCAGGAGCGGAGCCCCCACCGCCCCTGGCTGTTAACCCCCTGACTGCTGCGATCGAGCGCGATCGCAGAGCTCAGGGGGGAGGCAGAGGGTCGGGTGCTCCCTCTGCCTCAGATCAGCGTCCCAGCGATGTAATCGCAGGGCCTGATCTCTGCCTTGATGACCCGGGGGTTGTCATGACAACCTCCGGGTCATCTAGCTACGGGAAGCTGCTGTGATCATGTCACAGCAGCTTTCCCCATAGGTACAATGCATTGCAATGCCAGAGCATTGCAATGCATTGTAACTGCAATCAAAAGTAAAAAAAAGTGAAAGTCCCATAAAGGGACAAGTTGAAAAAAATCATTTTTTAAAAAAAATTGTAAAAAAAATATTAAAAAATAATTTAAAAAAAAATCCCCTAAAAAATACACATTTTTATGTAATAAAAAAAATAAAAAACAAAAAAAATACATATGTTAGGTATCGCCACGTCCGTAAAAATCCCATCTATAAAAGCATAACCCTAGTTAACCCCTTCAGTGAAAGCCGTAAAAAAAAAACACAAAAAAGTAGTAAATTATACTTTTTCCAAGAGGTATCATTATACCGCTTGGAAAAAGTGCAATAACACGCGATCAAAAAGTCAGATATAAATAATCATGGTACCGCTGAAAACGTCATCTTGTCCCGCAAAAAACAAGCCGCTATACAGCATCATCAGCGAAAAAATAAAAAAGTTATAGCTCGCGGAATAAACTGATGCAAAAATAATTATTTTTTCTATAAAATTCTTTATTGTGTAAAAAACGCCAAAACATAAAAAAAATATATAAATGAGGTATCGCTGTAATCGTAGTAGACCCGAAGAATAAAGCTGCTTTATCAATTTTACCACACGCGGAACGGGGAAAAAAAATAAAAAAAAAACAATTCCTGAATTGCTGGTTTTTGTTCATTCTGCTTACACAAAAATCGGAATAGGAAGCGATCAAAAAACGTTATGTGCCCGAATATGGTACCAATAAAAACGTCAGCTCGTCCCGCAAAAAATAAGCCCACAGATAACTCTGTCGGCCGAAATATGGAAAAATTATAGCTCTCACAATACGGCGATGCAAAAAATTCTTACAAAAAATTATTCCAAAAAAAAGCATCTTTTAGAGTGTGACAGAAGCTAAACATGAAAAAAGGATGTAAATCTCGTATCGCTGTAATCGCAACCGATCCGAGAATAAAGTCGCCTAATCACTAATACCGCACGAGGAACGGCGCAAAAAAGAAAACCAATTCTTCACCTTTGGTAGATTTGTTCATTGTGCCTCCCAAAGATCGCAGTAAGGCGATCACAGTGGTTCCCCCCCCACATATGGGGTATCAGCGTACTCAGGACAAAATGCACAATAGCTTTTGGGGTCCTATTTCTCCTGTTACCCTTAGAAAAATAAAAATTTGGGGCAAAAAGGTCTTTTTGTGGAAAAAATATGATTTTTTTTATTTTCACGGCTCTACGTTATAAACTTCTGTGAAACCCTTGGGGTTCAAAGTGCTGACCACACATCTAGATAAGTTCCTTGGGGGGTCTAGTTTGCAAAATGGGGTCATTTGTGGGGGGTTTCTACTGTTTAGGCACATCAGGGGCTCTCCAAGCGCGACATGACACCCCAGACCATTCCATCAAAGTCTGCATTTAAAAATGGTGCTCCTTCCCTTCCGATCTCTGCCATGCGTCAAAATAGTGGTTCCCCCCCACATATGGGATATCAGCGTACTCAGGACAAATTGCACAATAGCTTTTGGGGTCCTATTTCTCCTGTTACCATTATAAAAATAAAAATTTGGGGCAAAAAGATTATTTTTGTGGAAAAAAATATGATTTTTTTTATTTTCACGGCTCTACGTTATAAACTTCTGTGAAGCACTTGGGGTTCAAAGTGCTCATCACACATCTAGATAAGTTCCTTGGGGGTCTAGTTTCCAAAATGGAGTCAATTGTGGGGGGTTTCTACTGTTTAGGCACATCAGGGGCTATCCAAACGTGACATGACACCCGCAGACCATTCCATCAAAGTCTGCATTTGAAAAAGGCGCTACTTCCCTTTCGAGCTCTGCCATGCGTCAAAATAGTGGTTCCCCCCCACATATGGGATATCAGCGTACTCAGGACAAATTGCACAATAGCTTTTGGGGTCCTATTTCTCCTGTTACCATTATAAAAATAAAAATTTGGGGCAAAAAGATTATTTTTGTGGAAAAAAATATGATTTTTTTTATTTTCTTGGCTCTACGTTATAAACTTCTGTGAAGCACTTGGGGGTTCAAAGTGCTCACCACACATCTAGAAAAGTTCCTTGGGGGGTCTAGTTTCCAAAATGGAGTCACTTGTGGGGGGTTTCTACTGTTTAGGCACATCAGGGGCTATCCAAACGTGACATGACACCCACAGACCATTCCATCAAAGTCTGCATTTGAAAAAGGCGCTACTTCCCTTTCGAGCTCTGCCATGCGTCAAAATAGTGGTTTCCCCCCACATATGGGGTATCAGCGTACTCAGGACAAATTGCACAATAACTTTTGGGGTCCTGTTACCCTTTGGAAAATAACAATTGGGGGTGGAAAGATCATTTTTGTGGAAAAGATATGATTTTTTAATTTTACTGCTCTACGTTATAACCTTCTGTGAAGCCCTTGGGGGTTCAAAGCTCTCACCACACATCTAGATAAGTTCCTTGGGGGGTCTAGTTTCCAAAATGGGGCCACTTGTGGGGGGTTTCCACTGTTTAGGCACACAGGGACTCTCCAAATACGACATGGCATCCAATCTCAATTCCAGCCAAAAAAGTCAAATGGCGCTGCTTCCCTTCCGAGCTCTGCCATGCGCCCAAATAGTGGTTTACCCCCACCTATGGGGTATCAGCGTACTCAGGACTAATTGCACAATAAATTTTGGGGTCCTTTTATCCTTTGGAAAATAAAAATTGGGATGAAAAGATCATTTTTGTGGAAAAAAATATGATTTTTTAATTTACGGCTCTACGTTATAACCTTCTGTGAAGCGCTTGGGGTTAAAAGCTCTCACAACACATTTAGATAAGTTCCTTGGGGGTCTAGTTTCCAAAATGGGGTCACTTGTGGGGGGTTTCCACTGTTTAGGCACACAGGGACTCTCCAAATGCGACATGGCGTCCAATCTCAATTCCAGCCAAAAAAGTCAAATGGCGCTGCTTCCCTTCCGAGCTCTGCCATGCGCCCAAATAGTGGTTTACCCCCACATATGGGTATCAGCGTACTCAGGACTAATTGCCCAATAACTTTTGGGGTTCTTTTATCCTTTGGAAAATAATAATTGGGATGAAAAGATCATTTTTGTGGAAAAAATATGATTTTTTAATTTTACGGCTCTACGTTATAACCTTCTGTGAAGCCCTTGGGGTTAAAAGCTCTCACAACACATTTAGATAAGTTCCTTGAGGGGTCCAGTTTCCAAATGGGGTCACTTGTGGGGGTTTCCACTGTTTAGGCACACAGGGACTCTCCAAATGCGACATGGCGTCCAATCTCAATTCCAGCCAAAAAAGTCAAATGGCGCTGCTTCCATTCCGAGCTCTGCCATGTGCCCAAATAGTGGTTTACCCCCACACATGGTATATCGGTGTACTCTGGAGAAATTGTAAAACAAATATTGTGGTTCATTTTCTCCTGATACCCTTGACAAAATTTAAAAAAATTGTGTCGAAAGAAAAATTTTGGGAAAAAAAGTTAAATGTTCATTTTTTCCTTCCACATTGCTTCAATTCTTGTGAAGTACCTAAAGGGTTAATAAACTTCTTGAATGTGGCTTTGAACACGTTGAGGGGTGCAGTTTTTAGAATGGTGTCACTTTTGGGTATTTTCTGTCATATTGACCCCTCAAATTCACTTCAAATGTGAGGTGGTCCCTAAAAAAATGGTTTTGTAAATTTTGTTGGAAAAATGAGAGATTGCTGGTCAACTTTTAACACTTATAACTTCGTAACAAAAAAAAATTTTGGTTCCAAAATTGTGCTGATGTAAAGTAGACATGTGGGAAATGTTATTTATTAACTAATTTTTGTGACATATCTCTCTGATTTAATGGCATAAAAATTAAAAGTTTGAAAATTGCAAAATTTTCAAAATTTTTGCCATATTTCCATTTTTTTCATAAAAAAACGCAAGTTATATTGAAGAAATTTTACCACTATCATGAAGTACAATATGTCTCGAGAAAACAATCTCAGAATCGCCAAGATCCGTAGAAGCGTTCCAGAGTTATAACCTCATAAAGAGACAGTGGTCAGAATTGTAAAAATTGGCCTGGTCTTTAACCTACAAAATGGCTTGGTCATTAAGGGGTTAATTACATTTAAATCTGGTGGTCATCTGTACCACCTCGACAAGATTTTGTAGCTCCTCTCCTGTGATGTCGAACAGAACGATGACCTGAATGTGCATAAGAGAATCTTTGTTCTTTCTTCAACTGATAAGGGTCTACCCAAATCAATCTCCTATTCTGAAAAAAATGCTGGGAAATCTCTCGATGGGTCTGCCCTTCTTGGAAGGTTTTGTATAATAAAGAGATAGTGTGATCTATAGAGTTTGTGGATAAACAAAGAGTCTCAAACGGAGATAATATTCTGTATGGATCGGATTGTTTGGCTAATTTTAATAATAAACCTCTTTATTTGTTCATAAAAGAACCATGCACCCGTTGGCGGCTCCTTGTCCCGAAAAATGTCCTGGAGAGACCTCATCCCTGTCCTTGTAACATAATCATGGACTATGGGGCATGAAGCTCTATTTTTATGTAGATAAGTGTCTCTTTTTAATCCTGCAGGAAAGGATGGATTGTCATATATAGGAGTTAGGGGGCCTGGAGACGATGAGACTCCCAGCTCTCGACTCCCTCTTTTGATAAATGATATCATGTTTTTGGTGAGGAAGAGTAAGGGTATATCACGTTCTTCCGTCGGGACCAAATAACTATACGGGAGCCCCGTCCATTAAGATTATTTTCTAATGTAACACATTTTTGATTGTTTTTATTATGAAACAGATCTAAAATACATGTACCAATTGCTGCTTGACTACACATAGCACAATCTGGCAGACCTATTCCCCTTCTTGCTTCGATCTACTTAGAAAAAAGGAATCGCATTTTTAAGACGTGAAAAAAAGGAGGCAGGTAAATATAAGGGGATTGTTTGGAAATAATATAGGAGACAGGGTGATAGATCCATTTTAATAGCGCTCACTCTTCCAAACCAAGATAAAGGTAGTTTATGCCATTTTTCTAAGTCTGACTCGGCTTTATGTAAAGCTGTCTTAAAGTTTGCTTCATAAAGATTAGATACTTTGGCAGTGATTATTATTCCTAGATAGGTAAGAGAATCTGAACACCACTTAAAGGAAAATGAAGCTGCCAACCTCTCCACCTCACTTGGTTGGATTGAGATATTGAGAATCTCCGATTTGTGAGTATTAATTTTGAAATTGCTCAGACGACCCAATCTATGTAATTCTGAGATAATATTTGGGAGACTTATAGTTGGGGAAGTGACATACAATAGGACATCATCTGCAAAAAGTGCCAGTTTGTGCTTTTCTGATTGGGCTTTTATGTTTCTAATGGAGGGATTATTCCGTATCGCTGTTGCTAGATGTTCCATAGTGAGTATATGAAGCAAGGGTGAAAGAGGACAGCCTTGCCTCGTGCCGTTACGAATTAAAAATGTGTTTGAAAGTGCGCCATTCATTTTAACTTGAGCACTGGGAGATGAGTACAGGGCAGAAATTCTACGGAGCATACTTTCTTTTAAGCCAATTCCTTCTAACGTTTGAAATATAAAATCCCAGTGCACCCTGTCGAAAGCCTTTTCTGTGTCAATCGACAGAATGCACATGGGTTCCTCTTTCTTGACCGCCCCATCAATCAAAGAAATAGTTCGGATGGTGGTATTTCATTTTTTAAAATGTTTGGAGCAATATATGGGGAGCATTATACACTGGAGCATTATATATGGGGCACATCATACACTGGAGCATTATAAATGGGGCCCATCATACACTGGAGCATCATATGGGGCCCATTATATATGGAGCATTATACACTGGAGCATTATATATGGGGCACATCATACACTGGAGCATTATAAATGGGGCCCATCATACACTGGAGTATCATCCATGGGGCCCCTCATATACTGGAGCATCATATGGGGCCCATTATATATGGAGCATTATATAGGCCCATCATACACTGGAGCATCATCCATGGGGCTCATCATATACTAGAGCATCATATGGGGTTCTTTATTTATGGGGCATCATATAGGGTATGGGGCATCAAATGGAGCACATATGGGGCCTATTCTGTATGGAGCATTATATAGAGCCCATTCTGTATAGAGCAATATATGGGGCCCATCATATACTGTATGAAGCTTTATATGCGACTCATTATACTGTATGGAGCAATATGTGGGGCTCATTCTACTCTATGGGGACCGTCCTATACTTTATGGCACATTATATGGGGACCATTATATACTGTATCATTATGTGGAGCTCATCATATACTGTATGGAACATTATATGGGACCAATTATGTATGGAGCAATATATGGGACTCATTATTCTGTATAGAGCGATACATGGGGCTCATTATTCTGTATGGCACACTATGTGGTGCCCATAATACTGTATGGAGGACTATACTGTCTGGTTTTTGAGCTATTGTAGAATTAATTTACAATAGATATCACTCATGTAATGTAAGAAGTGAAGTATTTGTCATTGTACTATACCTATATTTCCGTATAGGAGCATCATGAATTGTGGTCTGTGTTAAAGGGGCCCAATGAGACTCTTTTGCCTGAGGCCCACGAAAACCTGGAGCCAGCCCTGCCCCCCCCACAACTTTAGCCAAATAACCCCCAGTTTTCAATGCATAACTATTATTATAAAGTAAATGAAGGTTGCTAAGCTTAAGTAATAAGAATTGATGTCGTTGGCATTGAAATGGGCACTGTAGGTGTGTTTACTGTCCTCCACTCACTGCCGACTTTGCTTCCCCATTGACTTGCATTTCGGTCATTTGGCATTTCAGTCCGACCTTCGACTTTTTCCGATAGTTGGCCGATTTCGTTCTTCTCGACTTTTGTGAAAGTCGGGTGGTCCGAAACCCGACTCGACCCTCCCGGACGCAAAGTCGCTCATCTCTAGTGAAGAGCATTATTGGTGGTCTACCAGTTGGAAAAGCTCCTGCTCCTGATGGGTTCATGAGTGATTTTTTTAACATCATGACCCAACAAATAGGTCCCATTCTAACTAAATGGTATAATGAGATGCTACAAGGGAGAGACTCGCTGGTGGGCACCAATATGACTCATATAAGTTTGGTACCAAAAGATGGGAAAAATGATAAGGATCCAGCTTCCTATAGAACTATCTTTCTGATAAACCAGGATATTAAAATAATTTCCAAACTGATGGCAAAAAAGTTGGCAGAGATACTCCCAACTCTAGTGTCATCAGCTCAGGTGGGGTTTGTGAAAGGTAGAAGTACGGTCACAAATGTTAGTGTAATGTAAGGAGTACAGTTCATATAGTGTCTTGTGCTTGGGTGCGATGAAAACACAGGAGTCACAGGTTTGATATAGAAGGTCTTGTATTACTTCATACAAGTGGCAATAATAGTCACACAGTTTGCAGATACAAAAGCAGGAGACACAGCAGGCCAGAGTAACTTAAGCTCAGCAATCACTCTCCACAACAGGTTCAGGATCTCTTCTCTGTTACCGTAAGTCCATGCAAACGTGGATTTATCAAATAGCAAGGTTCCAAAGTCCACGAGTGTTCCAAAGTTCCACAATAGGAAATAACTGGAGTTCAAGGTCCAAGGCTTCCAGGAGTCAGGTCACAGGTTCACTGCAAGCTTGATTCTGAAGCACTGATTGCTCAGCTGTGGCTGCTTAAGAAGCAAGAGGAGAGAATCAGGGCGGGAACATGCAAGCTGGAAACTCCATATTGACTGAGGGCAAGATAGCTGCAGCAAGACAGAAAGTAAAATGGCTGACGGAAAAACTGAGTTTCAGGAACATGTACACAGAACCTTACATTACTCCCCCCTTAGGGACAACCTCCGGATGACCTCAGACCAGGCTTGTCAGGGTACCTCTGATGAAACTGACGGAGCAAGCGAGGAGCATTAACGTTATTGACTGGTTCCCATGAGTTGTCCTCCACTGGTAGCCCTGCCATTTAATCAGATATTGTAACTGATTTCTATACAACCTGGAATCTAGAATCCTTTCCACCACAAATTCTTCCTGACCATCGACTAGCACTGGGTCAGGGCAAGGGGAAGAACGTCCAGGAAACGTATTGGGTGTCGCAGCCTTTAGTAGGGATACATGAAAGACAGGGTGGATTCTCATAGTTCTGGGCAGTTGAAGACGACAAGCGACAGCACTTATAATCTTACTGATTTTATAAGGTCCAATGTATTTATGTCCCAACTTAGATGATGGAATTCTTAACTTAAGATTTCTGGTTGACAGCCAGACCAGGTCTCCTACCTTGAAAGCTGGTGCAGGTTTACGAAATTTATCTGCGGCTTTCTTGTACCTTTCCTGAGCCAATTCCAGATTTCCCTTTAGAAGATCCATATTCTTTTGTAAAGACGTGATTCTTTCAGCCACTGCTGGCAAAGGCGTTTCTATGGGAAATCGAGGAAGAATATTAGGATGATAACCTAAATTGGAGTAAAAAGGAGACTGCTTAGTGGAGGCTGTAGCGCTTCCCACGGCTGTGGGGCGCCGGGACATGGCATAGCTTGCCTAGCTAGCCAATGCTCCCACGCCGCCAGTCCACGACGACGTGAGGCATGGGTCCCAGATGATGAGAATGTGGACCCACTGGACCACGGAGGGAGACCCGGGCCTGCCCGGACTAGGGAAGGGCAGCGACCGGGATCCGTGGCAGCTGAGCATGTGGGCAAGGTGGCGACCTGCAGGACTAGACAACACCGCACAACTTCAGGTAAGAAGAAACATAAAGTTTACTTAAAGAAACACAGTACATAAAACAGAACATAAGACCGGGCTCCCGATTCCGCACATCAGAGAAGGGTACACGACTCAGGCTCACAGACGAGTGCTGGAGGACATCACGGGTAGATGCAGTCCAGGGTTATCTGGCACGGGCATACTTGGACGGCCTCTCTCTCAGGCCTTAGGCGTAGCACAGGCTCAGCAGGAGAACATCAGACACCGACCTCAGACAGACTTCAGACGATGGCGGGGTCATCACGGGTTGATGAAGTCCAGGATCATCTGGCACGGGCATACTAGTATGGCCTCACTCTCAGGCCTCGGGCGTAGCACAGGCTCAGCAGGAGAACATCAGACACCGGCCCAGGACGAACGTCAGACGATGGCGGGGTCATCACGGGTTGATGAAGTCCAGGGTCATCTGGCACGGGCATACTAGGACGGCCTCTCTCTCAGGCCTCAGGCGTAGCACAGGCTCAGCAGGAGAACATCAGACACCGACCCAGGACAGACGTCATCACAGGGTAGACCAAGGAGGAACCGGCAGAACAGGCAGGTTGTCACGGCAAGTGACCAAGGCAGTCTCTGGGACAGGCAGGTTGTCACAGCAAGTGACCAGGCAGTCTCTGGGACAGGCAGGTTGTCACGGCTAGTGACCAGGCAGTCTCTGGGACAGGCGGGTTGTCACGGCTAGTGACCAGGGCAATCTCTGGGACAGGCGGGTTGTCACGGCAAGTGACCAGGGCAGGCAGGTTGTCACGGCAAGTGACCAGGCAGGCAGGTTGTCACGGCAAGTGACCAGGCAGGCAGGTTGTCACGGCAAGTGACCAGGGCAGGCAGGTTGTCACGGCAAGTGACCAGGCAGGCAGGTTGTCACGGCAAGTGACCAGGCAGTCTCTGGGACAGGCAGGTTGTCACGGAAAGTGACCAGGGCAGTCTCTGGGACAGGCAGGTTGTCACGGAAAGTGACCAGGGCAGTCTCTGGGACAGGCAGGTTGTCACGGAAAGTGACCAGGGCAGTCTCTGGGACAGGCAGGTTGTCACGGCAAGTGACCAGGCAGTCTCTGGGACAGGCAGGTTGTCACGGCAAGTGACCAGGCAGTCTCTAGACAGGCAGGTATATACGACCTGATATGGTGGAGCCTCCAGGTAGGCTGCAGTCGGATGGCAGATGATCGCTCCCAGGTGAGCAGGCAAGAGCCGGGGATCTCTGCAGATGATGTCCGAACTTCCGGATGGAGCTGCAGTCGGATGGCAGATGATCGCTCCTAGGTGAGCAGGCAAGAGCCGGGGATCTCTGCAGATGACGTCCGAACCTCTGGAAGGAACTGCAGACGGATGGCAGACAGGCAAGCCGACAGGTAACAGACAGGTAACTGGAATCAGGAGCTGATGGCTGAAACAGAGTTAGACTGCACTGGAACAACAGGAACACGAATTGGATCTCAGAGAGTCAGGAACACAGACAGGAACACGGACTGGGTCTCAGGGAGTCAGGAACACGGACAGGAACATGGATTGAATCACAGGAACACGGACTGGAACACAGGCCTCGGACTCCGGACATCTGGCACCGATCAGCAGGCTCCGGACATCTGGCAATGATCGGCAGGATCCGGACATCAGGCAAGAAGGATAGGATCCGGACATCTGGAAGTGGTCGTCGGACATCGGACATCAGGCCATGGTCATCAGGCATAGGATCCGGACATCTGGCAGCGACCTGAAAAGGAACCCCAGCGGTCTGGTGCAAGCCCCGCCAGGCTCAACGGGACCTGGCCGGGGATTGCACAGAGGCTGAGCACAGAGTAACAGAAACTCAGCACACAACGGACTCCTCCTTCCAAGATGAACTCAGGTTATATAGCAAGGATTCACAGTCACTGGCACAGGGTTCTGGACACAGCAGGATTTCAGGAACATAACACAGAGGACACAGTTCAGAAAGTCAGGTACAGGATTCGATCTAAGATCAGGGGTTCAGGTAATTAGACACAGCAGGAACAGGCCTGGATATACAGCCTCCAGGAACGGCGATCTGGGTAATCAGCCCCCAGCATAGGCGGAAACACAAGACACAATTCAGACATTCAGGTACCGGGTTTGATCCAGGATCAGGGAACAAGACACAGCAGGAACAGGGAATCAGCTCTCCAGAGCTGATCAACTTCAGAGCAGGAGCTGAACACACAACCACATACAGCTAGGTTCAGGGATTCAGTGTGGATTCAATGTGAAGCTCTGGCAACGCCCACTAGGGCTGAGGAACTTTATATATGAGCTGCTTCACAGCGATAGGCTGGAGCAGTAATTCTAGTAAACACCCAATCCACATAAAAGCAGGACAGGTGTGGGCCGCGCCCCCTATGCAGAGCCAGACAGCACAACACAGAGGGAACCCAACAATGGCTGCTGCCAACCACGCAGTAAGTCATGCACCACTGCAGAGGACTTTGCAAGCTATGGACGGCTTTCACAGCAAGTCAGGAACCGCACATGCGGGCGGTCATGCAAAGCAGCGGAGCCACTCACGCAAGTACGGGTACGCAGCAGAGCCGGGAACTGAGCAGCATCCATATAGGTAACAGACAACAGTATCCCAGCTGGTTAGGGGGAAAGGAGCAAAAGGGTTAATGCAAAAAACATACAAAGTAACGCTGCAAAACAAAGTACAGACAATACCAGCGTTACAGTATCCCCCTCCTCAGGCCCCCTCTTCTGAAGACCCAAGTAAAAAAAAATTCCCCAGAAAAATTCACTTGGGTTTGGCGGTAAGTCCCATAGTTCACAATATGGCAGCAGAGTTAATAGCTCGAAAAGTCCGAACCGCTGACCAAGCGGGGAATCGAGCCATCTAGTCCACTTACCCTGTGGGGACCAAGTAGTCTAGTTCACACATCAGGTGGAGCTTGGAGAAAGTCCTGCAGACCGCACATGCTCAGCGGAGTCCATGGCCAGAGCTTACTGTAGCGCTTCCCACGGCTGTGGGGCGCCGGGACATGGCATAGCTTGCCTAGCTAGCCAATGCTCCCACGCCGCCAGTCCACGACGACGTGAGGCATGGGTCCCAGATGATGAGAATGTGGACCCACTGGACCACGGAGGGAGACCCGGGCCTGCCCGGACTAGGGAAGGGCAGCGACCGGGATCCGTGGCAGCTGAGCATGTGGGCAAGGTGGCGACCTGCAGGACTAGACAACACCGCACAACTTCAGGTAAGAAGAAACATAAAGTTTACTTAAAGAAACACAGTACATAAAACAGAACATAAGACCGGGCTCCCGATTCCGCACATCAGAGAAGGGTACACGACTCAGGCTCACAGACGAGTGCTGGAGGACATCACGGGTAGATGCAGTCCAGGGTTATCTGGTACGGGCATACTTGGACGGCCTCTCTCTCAGGCCTTAGGCGTAGCACAGGCTCAGCAGGAGAACATCAGACACCGACCTCAGACAGACTTCAGACGATGGCGGGGTCATCACGGGTTGATGAAGTCCAGGATCATCTGGCACGGGCATACTAGTATGGCCTCACTCTCAGGCCTCGGGCGTAGCACAGGCTCAGCAGGAGAACATCAGACACCGGCCCAGGACGAACGTCAGACGATGGCGGGGTCATCACGGGTTGATGAAGTCCAGGGTCATCTGGCACGGGCATACTAGGACGGCCTCTCTCTCAGGCCTCAGGCGTAGCACAGGCTCAGCAGGAGAACATCAGACACCGACCCAGGACAGACGTCATCACAGGGTAGACCAAGGAGGAACCGGCAGAACAGGCAGGTTGTCACGGCAAGTGACCAAGGCAGTCTCTGGGACAGGCAGGTTGTCACAGCAAGTGACCAGGCAGTCTCTGGGACAGGCAGGTTGTCACGGCTAGTGACCAGGCAGTCTCTGGGACAGGCGGGTTGTCACGGCTAGTGACCAGGGCAATCTCTGGGACAGGCGGGTTGTCACGGCAAGTGACCAGGGCAGGCAGGTTGTCACGGCAAGTGACCAGGCAGGCAGGTTGTCACGGCAAGTGACCAGGCAGGCAGGTTGTCACGGCAAGTGACCAGGGCAGGCAGGTTGTCACGGCAAGTGACCAGGCAGGCAGGTTGTCACGGCAAGTGACCAGGCAGTCTCTGGGACAGGCAGGTTGTCACGGAAAGTGACCAGGGCAGTCTCTGGGACAGGCAGGTTGTCACGGAAAGTGACCAGGGCAGTCTCTGGGACAGGCAGGTTGTCACGGAAAGTGACCAGGGCAGTCTCTGGGACAGGCAGGTTGTCACGGCAAGTGACCAGGCAGTCTCTGGGACAGGCAGGTTGTCACGGCAAGTGACCAGGCAGTCTCTAGACAGGCAGGTATATACGACCTGATATGGTGGAGCCTCCAGGTAGGCTGCAGTCGGATGGCAGATGATCGCTCCCAGGTGAGCAGGCAAGAGCCGGGGATCTCTGCAGATGATGTCCGAACTTCCGGATGGAGCTGCAGTCGGATGGCAGATGATCGCTCCTAGGTGAGCAGGCAAGAGCCGGGGATCTCTGCAGATGACGTCCGAACCTCTGGAAGGAACTGCAGACGGATGGCAGACAGGCAAGCCGACAGGTAACAGACAGGTAACTGGAATCAGGAGCTGATGGCTGAAACAGAGTTAGACTGCACTTGAACAACAGGAACACGAATTGGATCTCAGAGAGTCAGGAACACAGACAGGAACACGGACTGGGTCTCAGGGAGTCAGGAACACGGACAGGAACATGGATTGAATCACAGGAACACGGACTGGAACACAGGCCTCGGACTCCGGACATCTGGCACCGATCAGCAGGCTCCGGACATCTGGCAATGATCGGCAGGATCCGGACATCAGGCAAGAAGGATAGGATCCGGACATCTGGAAGTGGTCGTCGGACATCGGACATCAGGCCATGGTCATCAGGCATAGGATCCGGACATCTGGCAGCGACCTGAAAAGGAACCCCAGCGGTCTGGTGCAAGCCCCGCCAGGCTCAACGGGACCTGGCCGGGGATTGCACAGAGGCTGAGCACAGAGTAACAGAAACTCAGCACACAACGGACTCCTCCTTCCAAGATGAACTCAGGTTATATAGCAAGGATTCACAGTCACTGGCACAGGGTTCTGGACACAGCAGGATTTCAGGAACATAACACAGAGGACACAGTTCAGAAAGTCAGGTACAGGATTCGATCTAAGATCAGGGGTTCAGGTAATTAGACACAGCAGGAACAGGCCTGGATATACAGCCTCCAGGAACGGCGATCTGGGTAATCAGCCCCCAGCATAGGCGGAAACACAAGACACAATTCAGACATTCAGGTACCGGGTTTGATCCAGGATCAGGGAACAAGACACAGCAGGAACAGGGAATCAGCTCTCCAGAGCTGATCAACTTCAGAGCAGGAGCTGAACACACAACCACATACAGCTAGGTTCAGGGATTCAGTGTGGATTCAATGTGAAGCTCTGGCAACGCCCACTAGGGCTGAGGAACTTTATATATGAGCTGCTTCACAGCGATAGGCTGGAGCAGTAATTCTAGTAAACACCCAATCCACATAAAAGCAGGACAGGTGTGGGCCGCGCCCCCTATGCAGAGCCAGACAGCACAACACAGAGGGAACCCAACAATGGCTGCTGCCAACCACGCAGTAAGTCATGCACCACTGCAGAGGACTTTGCAAGCTATGGACGGCTTTCACAGCAAGTCAGGAACCGCACATGCGGGCGGTCATGCAAAGCAGCGGAGCCACTCACGCAAGTACGGGTACGCAGCAGAGCCGGGAACTGAGCAGCATCCATATAGGTAACAGACAACAGTATCCCAGCTGGTTAGGGGGAAAGGAGCAAAAGGGTTAATGCAAAAAACATACAAAGTAACGCTGCAAAACAAAGTACAGACAATACCAGCGTTACAGAGGCGCTCTGAGAGTTGTTATAAGAGAACTCAGCCAGTGGAAGTAGATCCACCCAATCATCCTGTAGGTGGCAGATAAAGCAGCGAAGATACTGCTCCAGGGTCTGATTGGTTCGTTCTGTCTGTCCATTAGTCTGAGGATGAAAAGCAGAAGAAAGGTTTACTTTAATGTCCAATGCTGCACAGAAATTTTGCCAAAACCTTGAAGTGAATTGCACCCCTCGATCCGAAATAAACCTCATCTGGTACTCCATGTAAGCGAAACACATTTTTAATCATCAAATCTGATGTCTGTCTTGCAGTGGGTAAGCCGACACAAGGGATAAAATGAGCTGCTTTTGTTAAACGATCAACCACCACTAGAATGGTGTTCTTCCCTTGAGAGGTTGGTAACTCCACAATGAAGTCCATAGAAATGGATCCCCACGGGCGGGACGGGGTGGGAAGGGGTTGCAATAGACCAGTTGGTGAGTAGCGAGGTGTTTTGCATCTTGCACAGACTTCACATGAAGTGACATAGTTTAAAACATCCTTCCTGCAAGTGGGCCACCAAAAGAAACGAGAAAGAAATTCCTGTGTCTTTAGAATTCCTCTATGCCCAGCTATCTTGGAATCGTGAATGAGTTGCAATACTCTCAATCTGACTGTTTCAGGAATATACAGACGTTGTCCCTAAATCCACACACCATTCTTAAAGACAAGACTTACGTCCCTTGGGGGTTGTGCCAAAAAGGAATCCGCATGGTATGCTTCCTTGATGTCCTTAAGTAGGTCTTGATTATGAATCACTCCCAGGAATCTAGAGTCAGGAAGAATAGTCTTAGGAGGAGTAAGTGGACGTGTCTCCTGCTGAATAAATCCTAGAGAGTGCATCAGCCTTTCCATTGCGCGATCCTGGTCTATAAGAAATGATAAAATTAAATTGGTTTAAGAAAAGATTCCAGCGAGCCTGGCGAGGAGTCAGGCACTTAGCCGACCTGATAAATTCAAGGTTACGATGGTCTGTCAGGACGACTATTTGCTGTGCAGCTCCCTGAAGAAGGTGTCTCCATTCTTTGAAGGCGGCAATAATGGCCAACAACTCTTTATTGCCCACATCGTAGTTCCTCTCAGCCGAAGACAACTGCTGGGAAAAGAAGGCACAGGGATGCAAGACATTCTTCTCACCTGTTCTCTGAGAGAGTATAGCTCCAACGGCACAGTCTGAAGCATCCACCTCTATTATGAAGGCAAGTTCGGGGTTGGGATGTACTAAGATAGGTGCAGTGGTAAATTTATCTTTTAGACGGGAAAATGCTTCCTGGGCTTGGGGAGTCCAGGAGAACCTAGACTCTTTCCGGGTAAGTTGGGTGATAGGTGACACTACCTCAGAGAAATTCCTAATGAAACGTCTATAGAAGTTGGCAAACCCGATGAAGCGCTGCACCTCCTTCACATTTCTAGACTTGGCCAGTCCTTGATGGCTTGGGTCTTGCTTCCATCCATACTAATTCCTTGTGTAGACAGTACATACCCCAGAAATTGAATTTCGGTCCTATGGAATTCACACTTTTCAAGTTTGATGTAAAGATGATTTTGTCTTAGACGTTCCAAGACCATTCTCACATGTCCATGATGTTCCTCTGTGGAGTTAGAAAAAATTAGAATATCATCCAAATAAATCACCACGAATGTATCTAGGAGATCCCTGAAGATGTCATTCACCAAGTGTTGGAAAGTGGCTGGGGCGGTACTCAGACCAAAAGGCATAACTAGATATTCAAAGTGTCCATAGCGTGACCTGAATGCAGTCTTCCATTCATCCCCAGGTCTAATACGGACTAAGTTATAGGCCCCACGGAGATCTAGTTTAGAGAAAATTTTGGCATGTCGCACTCTCTCCAATAACTCAGGATTAAAGGCAATGGATAACGGTTTCTAATAGTAACCTTGTTGAGTTCCCTATAGTCTACGCAGAGTCTCAGAGATCCATCTTTCTTCTTTACAAAGAAGATGGGTGCACCTGCAGGAGATGAAGAGGGGCGTATGAAGCCCTTGGCTAGATTTTCGTCTATGTAATCCTTTAAAGCCTTTAGCTCGGGCCCCGCCAGGGGGTAGATCTTACCAAAAGGTATCTCTGCTCCAGGCAATAATTCAATTGGACAATCATATGGACGGTGAGGGGGAAGCTGGTCAGCGTTCTTCTTGTCACATAAATCCACATAGTCCTGGTATACAGCTGGTAGTTCAGGGACTGACATGGTTCCTTTAGGAACAGAGCAAGCTGAAACTTTTGGACTCATCTGTTTCTCTGGAAAGTGTAATTCCTTGGTCTCCCAGTTAATGGTAGGATTCTGAGCCTGCAGCCATGGTAGCCCTAGAATAATGGGAAAGTGGGGAGAAGAGATAAGCATAAAGGACAGTTTCTCTTGATGATCTTTACCCATAAGAACCCTCAAAGGCTCTGTTTCCTGATCCACTGGTCTAGAGGTCAGCAGGGAGCCATCCACAGTTTCCATCTGTACTGGAGTAGCCTTCTTCACTGAACGTATCCCCTGTTTCAGAGCAAAGGAGACATCCATAAAATTTCCACTTGCCCCTGAGTCGATCATAGCAGAGCTAGACACCCAAGCTGAGTCAACCCAGAGTTTGATGTTAAGAAAGCAATGAGAATTGTTTTTCTTACAAGTCAGCTGGGACACCGCTGAGGAAACTTGAAAAATTGCAGCGTTTACACAGTCAACGTCCTCAGAAGTAACGGAGTTTAAGTCCGAGAAATCAAGATCTGTTGCTGCAGATCTCTCTGGAGCCTGAGGCTCGGACCTGACAGATCCCCTCTCGCAACACTCACAGTGAATGAGTGCTGCAGTAGTCTTACGAGAACGGCTGGGGCAGTTTATAATGAAGTGCCCTGACTTACCACAATAGAAACATAGATTCTCCTTAAAACGATGTTCCTTGCGTGCATCACTAACCCGTCGTTGTAAAGAGTCTACCTGCATGGTTCAGGTTCAGGTTCCCGTGTGATCCTACTCAAAGGTTCCTTAGCTGGAGAGGAAGGTAGGAAAAGTAATGGCCGGAGCAGAGCCTCCCTCCCCTCAAGAAAGAGGCGTGGGCGGAGGCCGGCATGACGGGGGTTTGGAGGGGTTTAAAATGAGGGAGGAACATTTAAATTAGGGGGGGAGTGGTTGGGGGGGTTTATAAGGCAGTGATGGGGCGGTCCCAGGGCAGTTCCTGTCTTGCCCCATCAGTAGTAAGACGCAGTACAACTTACCATGTCTGCAAACGCGGCGATCGAGCGCCTCAGGGCTGTGGCCTCGTCACAGCCTCCTGGATGGCTGGAAGCGCAGGTGGCGATTATCGTTCAGGGAGCTTCTGGTCCGTCGTCTGGGGCATCGCAAAGGGAGAGGCGGCCAAGAAGGGTGAGGCCTCCTGAAAGACTGTCGCCGGATCAGGCTCCTCGGGCCTCGCGTCGGCGCAGGAGCCCCTCACGGGCCCCTCCAGGCCGGGCGGCGCGCGGAGCTCGCGTTAGCAGGCCTCGGCCTGGGAGGAATCCACCAAGCCAGCGAGGCCCTGCGGCGGTAACTTCTCCTCCGCCGAGTGCACGTCGGGGGGCGGAGTCTTTGCGCGCCGGCCGTCAAGCGAGAGCTGCGTCCTCGGGAGGTCGCAGTGGTGAGCGATCCTTTTTGCGGCCTGTTTCAGATAGCAGCGCGGGTGCGTCGGCGTTGGTGTCTCCAAGCGCCGGGCGTCGTGGAAGATCTGCGTCCTCGGGGGTCGCAGTGCTGAGTCACCTGCTGTGCGACCTGCTTCCAATCGCACTGCGGGTGCGTCGTCTTTGGAGCCGGTATGTCCCGGGCGTCGCGGGAGAATTGCGTCTTCGGGAGGTCGCAGTGGCGAGGGACCTTCTGGGCGGCCCGCCTCAGGAAGCATCGGTGATGCGTCGTCGTTGGAGCTGCTAAGCGATGGGCGTTTTTTGAGAGCTGCGTCAGCGGGCGGTCGCAGTTGCGATCGGCTTGCATTGCTATCTGTTCCGGATGGTCATGCAGGTGCGTTGTCAAATTACGGAACGGCCGGCTCATCAGACCAGCAATTTTCCCCCCTTGGTGACGGCGGGGTTCCAGGTTCGTCGGGGGGTCACAGCGGCAGTTTTACTGCACTGCGGCCTGCCTCTGTGGACGGCTTCAGAATTTCGGCGGCCGTGGCATCGGTCGGCACGGGTCAGCAGCTTTTACCCCCCACAGGCGGAGGGTTTACAGAGGGATCGGAGGGCCGTTGCTGTGGGGTGAACGCGGGGCGGCTTGGTTTGGCTGCTGCTGCTAATCCATCGTCGGGTGCTGCTGCGACCCAGTCTTCAATGTTGTTTCAGGATCAGCGGGCTGGATCCCCAATGGGGTTTAGGCCTTCTTCATCTGGAAGTCACGGAGCGGTTTCCGGACGTCAGGAGCAGGTCAGCGGAGTCGTGGTGTCAGATCAAGGCGGTGGCGACGCACCTTTGGAACCAGGTTATCCGGCTGGAGGGCTCACAGCTCCCTCGCAGCCCGGTGAGTATAATTCTATGTTAAGCGTTGGTCATTCATTTTTGTCTTCTTCACCGTTTGGGGTAGCTCGGCCGGGAGTTAGTAATAGTGTTGGGGGGGTGGCCGAGGTAGCCGGGGTTACGGATATGCTGGTAGATGTGCGGAATTTGCTATCCCGATTAGAGAAGGGTATAAGTTCTCCGTCTCCAGTGACGGCGTGGGTTGGATCACAGGTTGGGGGGCAGATAGTGGCGAGCGTGTCGGAACAGGAAGGGCTTAGTGCTGAACCGTGTCTGTGTCGGTGCAGACAGAGAAGGAAAAGGAGTGTCGGGTGCGTTTAGATGATAGGGCTCACGGGGAGGTATATGTTTGTTTTGAGGGCCCCTTGGGGCTCATTTGAAGAAGGAAGTTAAGGAGCGTATTTGGAAGGATGAGTACGTTGAAATATTCTCATTGTTGCCTTTGGAGAAGTTTAATTTGGATAAAAGTAAAAAGGAAGATAGTAAGAAGGAGGAGGAGGAGAAACGGAGGTGGCGATTAATTCCTCAGACGTTCGTCAACTGGCAACAAGCGTTTGCTATTTTAGCAAGTGTTATCGGGGAGAAAGCTTCAGACAACTGCTCGCTTGTTTTGTTATTTTGATGCTATTGGGGAGGCGCATAGGGTGTATGGGGGACAGGCTTGGCTGCGGTATGTGAGCAGTTCAGGCAAAGGAAGGCCGTGCGTCCGGCGATTCGTTGGATCAGAAGGACATTGGTCTGTGGATGAGAGTCATTGCACAGAATAAGTTTGGGCATTCCTTTCTCGGGGGAACTGGGGGGCCGGCCAGAGTGGAAATACAGCTGGGGCAGCGGGAGGAAGTGGTCAAGGCCAAGGAGGTGGGAACAAATTTGGGGTGTGCTGGCAGTTTAATGACGGCCAGTGTAAGTTTGGGGCGGGGTGTAAATTTAAGCATGTCTGCTCCAATTGCAATGGCGCCTCCCATGGAGCGTCTAAGTGTTTTAAAAAAGGGAAGCAGAAGCCTGGGGGTGGTAATTCCCAAGGGAGAGACTCCGGGTGAGTTTGGAAAAGATGGTCCCTTATCTAAATAGATACGGTGACAGGGAAAAGGGACGTTACTGTTCAATGGTTTTAAGGATGGTTTTGTTATCCCGCATCCTCCGTTTGTTATCCCGCGGGTACTTAAGAATTTGCATTCGGCTTTATTGCATAAGGAGGTGGTCAGTGAGAAATTGGCAAAAGAGGTTTTGTTGGGTCGTATGGCGGGCCCTTTCTCGTCGCCACCTTTTCAGGACTTAGTGGTTTTCCCCGTTGGGCGTTGTTCCCAAGAAGGAGCCGAACAAGTTTCGGCTTATTCAGCATCTTTCTTACCCACGGGGGAGGTCGGTGAACGATGGCATTGATCCGGAAATTTGTTCGGTTATTTATTCCTCTTTTGACGAGGCTGCGCGGTGGGTGAGGAAGTGTGGTCGAGGGGCCCTTATGGCTAAG
>JARQOD010007341.1:28583-39522 GCA_033576555.1 Oophaga sylvatica | reverse complement strand
TATACTTCTTCTGCTTTTCATATTCTGGCCTACTCCATACTGAGCCTGTGAGCATCTGTGTGTTACTCCTGAAATATATACTGAGATTTAAAATTACCCCAACACTGTATACAGCTGTACGCTACTGATACATGCACAATAGGAGAAATTATAGTAATCAGGTGATAGAAATTAAATTCATATTTATTAAAGATAAGTATCAAAACACTGAACATATACATAAAAGGACTATTGCAGGAGAAAGCCCGAAGCCCCAGAGTGCAAAATTCCCCTAAGTACTCTGTTGTGAATGGACTTGAAATGAGTTCTGAGCAGAGGCTCCCTCTGGTGGTTACAAGCGGTACTGGACTGTCCAGTGAAGATTGTGAGGATTGGGAATCAGGTGTTACTGACTGGTCTTATATAAGGGAGTCGCCTTCCCATCAGGGTTGCCGGTGATCAATTGTTCTGGTCTCAATCCTTGATTCCTGTTTCCTTTGTAGCCTGCTGTGTCGTGTCTGCATCTCCTGCTATCAGATAAGACATTTTCTTCTTTTTGTTTTTGTGCTTGATTTTTGCTTTTTGTCCTGCACTTCTGTGGGTGCCTTCAGGGTCCCCTCCGGGGCTTTTGCCCTCTCACTTTAGTTCAGCCACTGATGTTTGTACATTTGCTTTTTCCAGTTTTTTCAGTGGCTGCTGTTTTGATTTTGTTACACCAGAGAACTAATTTAGGTGGTAGAGGTTGTGTGATCTCAGGTGTTTTTGAAATTAGTAGAGCTGGTGCTTTTCAGGGTTTTTTTGGGATTGCAGTAAGTGCCCTTCCTATCCTTTTCTATTTAGGTAGTTTGGGCCCCAACGTTTGCTCATACTATTTTCTGTCTGTGTCAGTATTTCTTCTTGTCTAACCGCCATTACATGTTTGGGGCTTTCTATGTTCTTTGGGGATCTGCTCCGGGGCAGATAGCTTTCCTCTTTCTATCTTTAGGTGTAGTTAGTTTCTCAGGCTGTGACGAGGCGTCTAGGACCAACGTAGGAACGTTCCACGGCTGCCTCTAGTTGTGGTGGTTAGTCAGGGTACTGCAATCTCATAGATTCCAACTGCTCTGGTGTATTGCCTTTTTACCTGCACTCCTCAGCTACCGAAACATAACAGTATCACCGGCCTAAAAATTGAAAATTGTATGGTACTCACAGAAGGGAAAAATATTGTGAAAGAAAAAACGGTTGTCCCTCTCTCAGGAGAGGGCCCTGCGGTTTGCTAACCGGCATAGGACTGATGGTCCTCGGTTTAAAGTGGGGGACTTGGTCTGGTTGTCCTCAAAAAATATTCCTATGAGAGTGGCATCTCCTAAATTTAAGCCTAGGTTCATTGGACCTTATAAGATCATTGAGATTCTTAATCCTGTTTCTTTTCGTTTGCTTCTTCCAGGGACATTTAAGATCCATAACGTGTTCCACAAGTCCTTGTTGAAGAGGTTTGTTGAGCCAGTGGTTCCTACTGCTTTGCCTCCTGACCCTGTTCTGGTTGAGGGCAATATGGAGTTTGTGGTTGAGAAAATATTGAATTCTCGTTTTTCTAGACGGAAACTCCAGTATTTGGTTAAGTGGAGAGGTTATGGTCAGGAAGACAATTCTTGGGTGTTTGCTTCGGACATCCATGCTAGGAGACTCATCCGTGCGTATCATAGAACTCATCCTGACCGACCTGGTTGCTCAAGTGAGGGTTCGGTGAACCCTCCTCAAGGGGGGGGGTACTGTTGTGAATGGACTTGAAATGAGTTCTGAGCAGAGGCTCCCTCTGGTGGTTACAAGTGGTACTGGACTGTCCAGTGAAGATTGTGAGGATTGGGAATCAGGTGTTACTGACTGGTCTTATATAAGGGAGTCGCCTTCCCATCAGGGTTGCCGGTGATCAATTGTTCTGGTCTCAATCCTTGATTCCTGTTTCCTTTGTAGCCTGCTGTGTCGTGTCTGCATCTCCTGCTATCAGATAAGACATTTTCTTCTTTTTGTTTTTGTGCTTGATTTTTGCTTTTTGTCCTGCACTTATGTGGGGGCCTTCAGGGTCCCCTCCGGGGGCTTTTGCCCTCTCAGTTTAGTTCAGCCACTGATGTTTGTACATTTGCTTTTTCCAGTTTTTTCAGTGGCTGCTGTTTTGATTTTGTTACACCAGAGAACTAATTTAGGTGGTAGAGGTCGTGTGATCTCAGGTGTTTTTGAAATTAGTAGAGCTGGTGCTTTTCAGGGTTTTTTTGGGATTGCAGTAAGTGCCCTTCCTATCCTTTTCTATTTAGGTAGTTTGGGCCCCAACGTTTGCTCATACTATTTTCTGTCTGTGTCAGTATTTCTTCTTGTCTAACCGCCATTACATGTTTGGGGGCTTTCTAGTTCTTTGGGGATCTGCTCCGGGGCAGATAGCTTTCCTCTTTCTATCTTTAGGTGTAGTTAGTTTCTCAGGCTGTGACGAGGCGTCTAGGACCAACGTAGGAACGTTCCACGGCTGCCTCTAGTTGTGGTGGTTAGTCAGGGTACTGCAATCTCATAGATTCCAACTGCTCTGGTGTATTGCCTTTTTACCTGCACTCCTCAGCTACCGAAACATAACAGTATCACCGGCCTAAAAATTGAAAATTGTATGGTACTCACAGAAGGGAAAAATATTGTGAAAGAAAAACGGTTGTCCCTCTCTCAGGAGAGGGCCCTGCGGTTTGCTAACCGGCATAGGACTGATGGTCCTCGGTTTAAAGTGGGGGACTTGGTCTGGTTGTCCTCAAAAAATATTCCTATGAGAGTGGCATCTCCTAAATTTAAGCCTAGGTTCATTGGACCTTATAAGATCATGGAGATTCTTAATCCTGTTTCTTTTCGTTTGCTTCTTCCAGGGACATTTAAGATCCATAACGTGTTCCACAAGTCCTTGTTGAAGAGGTTTGTTGAGCCAGTGGTTCCTACTGCTTTGCCTCCTGACCCTGTTCTGGTTGAGGGCAATATGGAGTTTGTGGTTGAGAAAATATTGAATTCTCGTTTTTCTAGACGGAAACTCCAGTATTTGGTTAAGTGGAGAGGTTATGGTCAGGAAGACAATTCTTGGGTGTTTGCTTCGGACATCCATGCTAGGAGACTCATCCGTGCGTATCATAGAACTCATCCTGACCGACCTGGTTGCTCAAGTGAGGGTTCGGTGAACCCTCCTCAAGGGGGGGGGTACTGTTGTGAATGGACTTGAAATGAGTTCTGAGCAGAGGCTCCCTCTGGTGGTTACAAGTGGTACTGGACTGTCCAGTGAAGATTGTGAGGATTGGGAATCAGGTGTTACTGACTGGTCTTATATAAGGGAGTCGCCTTCCCATCAGGGTTGCCGGTGATCAATTGTTCTGGTCTCAATCCTTGATTCCTGTTTCCTTTGTAGCCTGCTGTGTCGTGTCTGCATCTCCTGCTATCAGATAAGACATTTTCTTCTTTTTGTTTTTGTGCTTGATTTTTGCTTTTTGTCCTGCACTTATGTGGGGGCCTTCAGGGTCCCCTCCGGGGCTTTTGCCCTCTCAGTTTAGTTCAGCCACTGATGTTTGTACATTTGCTTTTTCCAGTTTTTTCAGTGGCTGCTGTTTTGATTTTGTTACACCAGAGAACTAATTTAGGTGGTAGAGGTCGTGTGATCTCAGGTGTTTTTGAAATTAGTAGAGTTGGTGCTTTTCAGGGTTTTTTGGGATTGCAGTAAGTGCCCTTCCTATCCTTTTCTATTTAGGTAGTTTGGGCCCCAACGTTTGCTCATACTATTTTCTGTCTGTGTCAGTATTTCTTCTTGTCTAACCGCCATTACATGTTTGGGGGCTTTCTATGTTCTTTGGGGATCTGCTTCGGGGCAGATAGCTTTCCTCTTTCTATCTTTAGGTGTAGTTTCTCAGGCTGTGATGAGGCGTCTAGGACCAACGTAGGAACGCTCCACGGCTGCCTCTAGTTGTGGTGGTTAGTCAGGGTACTGCAATCTCATAGATTCCAACTGCTCTGGTGTATTGCCTTTTTACCTGCACTCCTCAGCTACCGAAACATAACAGTACTCCCTAATTACATGTTTATAACAAAATGAAATTTGGAAACTCCCCTTGAGGAAGCGGTGCGTTCAGGCACGCGAAACGCGGCGTCGGGGGTCCACAATACCCGACCAGGGTCTTTCCCCCTTGGTAAGCTTGTCTTAATAGCGGTCTTATTTTCCATTATGCGGTGGATGTTCTATTGGGACTCTTCATATGTATTCTATATATTACTTTATGCACTGGCACTTTAGATCATGCGATTAAGTTTCTCTTTCAGTAGCAGGCTTTATCTAAGCTTTGCTTCTTTCTCCGCAGTGGCTGTATTATAGACTCCTTGTTAACCCTATGCATTTTGAACTATGCATGGCATTTGAGATTCATTTTGTTATAACTGTATTAGGGAGTCTATAGTTGGGAATTTTGCACTCTGGGGCTTCAGCCTTTCTCCTGCAATAGTCCTTTTATGTTTTATGTTCAGTGTTTTGTGCTTATCTTTAATAATATTGAATTTGATTTCTATCACCTGATTACTCTAATTTCTCTATTGTGAATGCAATTTGAGAGTGGGTGCTCTTCTTGTGTGGGCAATGTTGGTTCACAATTTTGGCATTATTTCAATGCCTTTATGGAGTTTTTCATTGTTCATTACGCTACTGATACAGTACACTTTTTCTGCTTTTCATATTCTGGCCTACTCCATACTGAGCCTGTGTGTTACTCCTGAAATATATACGAAGATTTAAAATTACCCCAACACTGTGTAAAGCTGTACGCTACTGATACAGTACACTTTTTGTGCTTTTCATCTTCTGGTGTAATCCATACTGAGCCTGTGAGCGTGTGTGTGCTACTCCTGAAATATATACGGAGATTTAAAATTAGCCCAGCACAGTATACAGCTGTACGCTACTGATACAGTACATTTTTTCTGCTTTTCATATTCTGGTGTAATCCATACTGAGCCTGTGAGAGTTTGTGTCTGACTTTGGAAATACATACGGAGATTTAAAATTACACCAACACTGTATACAGCTGTACGCTTCTGATACAGTACCCTTTTTCTACTTTATATATTCTGGTGTAATCCATACTAAGCCTGTGAGAGTCTGTGTCTGACTCAGGAAATATATACGAGATTTAAAATTACCCCAACACTGTATACAGCTGTACGCTTCTGATACAATACTCTTTTTCTACTTTTTATATTCTGATGTGATCCATACTGAGCCTGTGAGCGTCTGTCTGTTACTCCTGAAATATACACGGAGATTTAAAATTACCCCAGCATTGTATACGCCTGTACACTTCTGATACAGTACACTTTTTTGTTTTTCATATTCTGGTGTAATCCATACTGAGCCTGTGAGAGTCTGTGTCTGACTCAGGAAATATATACGAGATTTAAAATTACCCCAACACTGTATACAGCTGTACGCTTCTGATACAATACTCTTTTTCTACTTTTTATATTCTGATGTGATCCATACTGAGCCTGTGAGCGTCTGTCTGTCACTCCTGAAATATACACAGAGATTTAAAATTACCCCAGCATTGTATACACCTGTACACTTCTGATACAGTACACTTTTTTGCTTTTCATATTCTGGTGTAATCCATACTGAGCTTGTGAGAGTTTGTGTCTGACTTTGGAAATACACACGGAGATTTAAAATTACACCAACACTGTATACAGCTGTACGCTTCTGATACAGTACCCTTTTTCTACTTTTTATATTCTGGTGTAATCCATACTGAGCCTGTGAGAGTCTGTGTCTGACTCAGGAAATATATACGAGATTTAAAATTACCCCAACACTGTATACAGCTGTACGCTTCTGATACAATACTCTTTTTCTACTTTTTATATTCTGATGTGATCCATACTGAGCCTGTGAAAGTCTGTGTCTGACTCTGGAAATATATACGGAGATTTAAAATTACCCCAACACTGTATACAGCTGTACGCTTTTTTTACTTTTTATACTCTGGTCGAATCCATACTGAGCCTGTGAGAGTCTGTGTATGTTACTCCGCAAATATATACGGAAATTTAAATTTTTCACCTTCACCGTATACAGCTGTACGATTTTGATACAGTACCATGTATCTGCTGATATTTTGGGTACATTTTCACAAACATGAGGAAGTATGGTGGATGAGGCCGCGGACGTGGGCGTGGGGGGCCAACTGGTACTGATGGTGGTGGTGGTGCATCTGCTGGTAGTGTCAAAAGCACAATAGCACCTAAGGCAGAAGGTGTAGAACCTGCATCATCGCATGGCTCCAGAAGGCCTGCAAGGCTCACTTTTCTGGGGGTACGTAAACCGCTTTTAAAGCCAGAGCATCAGGAACAGGTTTTGGCTTACATTGCCGAAACAGCCTCCAGCTCTATCGCCTCATCTTCTGAAGTTTCAAAAACTCCAAGCACTGAGTCGTCAGTGCAGGCTTCTGGTCAGGAACAACCCCTTTCCTTGTGTCCTTCACCCCCACCAAAAGTGAAGGATGCGGCAGGCCACACTTCAGATTACTCCATGGAGCTCTTTTCACATACTATGCCTGGGTTATCAAATCAAATCCTAAATTCCCCAGTCCAAGATGAATCTGACATGGAGTGCACTGATGCACAGCCACTGCTATATGATTCTGCTGGTACATTCGACCAGAGCACTACATTGCCCTCGCAGTCTATTGAGCCAGAATGTGACCCTGATGAAACTCAGGTACCCCTTCCTGCACACTATACCACCTTACACAGTGACAGTGACGAGGAAGGTGCAGATGAAATTGAAGAGGAGGTGATGGATGACCCAGTTGTTGACCCGGATTGGCATCCAGTGGTGGAAGAGGGTGCCACTGGCAATAGCTCAGAAGAGGAGGAGGATCTGCCGCAGGAATCCACATCACAGCTGGGGTTTATCTGGCAGGCCCGTAGCAGTCCAAAAAGGAGTTAAAAAAACAAAAAGAGTTGCAGGACAGCTTGGCCAGACGGTCAAATTAGCACAGCGTCCAAGCCCTGAAAATTTATACCATAGTAGGAAGAGTGCAGTGTGGCACTTTTTTGACCAAAATCCTATTGATGAGGCAAAGGTTATCTGTAAGAAGTGCGGAAGGACCTTTAGCCAAGGGAAAAATCTCAGAAATTTGAATACCAGTTGCATGCTTAGACATTTAATGAACATGCACTTGCAAGCTTGGGCGGACTACAAAACCTCAGGTAGTACATGTGCACCTGCTCCGACTGAAGTTAGCCAGCAACGCTCCATCGCTTCCCCCACTGTAAGCCCACCGGTTAGCACACCACCAGCAAGAAATGTTGAGGTGTTTTTGCAAGGGCAAAGCAGTCAGGGAATCACAATTGGAAGAATCCAGTTGGAAGAATGTCTCAAGTGGGGTACCACAAGGCTCTGTTTTAGGCCCTGTATTGTTCAACATCTTTATCAATGATTTAGATGAAGGAATTGAGGGTAAACTGATCAAATTTGCTGATGACACAAAGGTAGCTAATACTAGAGAAGAGAGAGAGAGGATTCAAAAAGATATAAATAAACTGGAGCAGTGGGCAGCAACTAACAGAATGGTTTTTAACAGGGAAAAATGCAAAATACTACATCTGGGCAATAAAAATGAAAAAAGCATATACAAAATGGGAGGAATAGGGCTAAGTAACAACACATGTGAAAAAGACTTGGGTATACTAATTGATCACAGACTGAACATGAGTCAGCAGTGTGATGCAGCAGCGAAGAAGGCAAATACAATTCTAGGATGTATCAACAGAAGCATACAGTCTAGATCACGTGAGGTCATTATTGCCCTCTACTCCTCTTTGGTCAGACCTCATCTGGAATACTGTGTCCAGTTTTGGGCACCACATTTTAAAAAAGACATCAACAAACTGGAGCAAGTTCAGAGAAGAGCCACCAGAATGGTGACCGGTCTGCAAACCATGTCCTATGAGGAATGGTTGCAGGATTTGGGAATGTTTAGCTTGCAAAAAAGAAGACTGAGAGGAGACTTAATAGCTGTCTACAAATATCTCAAGGGCTGTCACATTGTAGAAGGATCATCTTTATTCTCATTTGCACAAGGAAAGACTAGAAGCAATGGGATGAAACTGAATGGGAGGAGACACAGATTAGATATTAGAAAAAACTTTTTGACTGTTAGGGTGAGCAATCAGTGGAAAAGGCTGCCACGAGAGGTGGTGAGTTCTCCTTCAATGGAAGTCTTCAAACAGAGGCTGGACAGACATATGTCTGGGATGATTTAGAGAATCCTGCTTTGAGCAGGGGGTTGGATCAGATGGCCCAGGAGGTCCCTTCCAACTCTACCATTCTATGATTCTATGATTCTATGGATAGCACGTTTCATTAGAGCAGCAACTAGATCCACTCCTATTGCGACCCCCAGACTACCATCATGGGATCTTAACCTAGTGCTATCAGCATTGACAGGGGCCCCATTCGAGCCCATCGAGTCAGCTCCCTTGAGAATATTATCTCAGAAGACGGCCCTACTAGTAGCACTCACATCAGCGCGTAGGGTAAGCGACATCCAGGCCTTGTCTGCAAATCTTCCATTTACTAAGATCTTGGAAGACAGGGTCGTCCTCAAACCTGATCCGGCCTACCTGCCCAAAGTCGCGTCCCATTTCCATAGGTCCCAAGAGGTAGTACTCCCCTCCTTCTGTCCAAACCCTAAGAATAGGGAAGAGAGATTCCATACCCTTGACATAAAAAGGTGCCGAGTCCAATACTTAGAGGCTACTAAGGCCTGTAGGAAGAAAGGCTCTCTATTTGTGTGTTTTCAGGGGTCCAGGAAAGGACTCAAAGCATCCAAGAGTACCTTAACGAGGTGGATAAAGGATGCGATCACGCTAGCTTATTCTTCCAGCGGGAATACCGTTCCGGAAGGATTGAAAGCTCATTCCACTAGGGCCATGACAACCACATGGGCTGAGAGATCTGAGGTATCAATAGAGCAGATATGTAAAGCGGCCACCTGGTCATCACCTTCAACCTTTTTTAGGCACTACCGGTTAGACCTTGCATCTACATCTGAGCTGACTTTTGGGAGAAGGGTACTCCAGGCTGTGGTCCCTCCCTAAGCGGCCAAATCTCTGTAATTCTCTCCGTTGTGCTGTCATGGGGAGGGAGAAACTAGTAGTTACTTACCGTTAACGGTGTTTCTCGGAGCCCTTGACAGCACCCGCTTAACTCCCCCCCCCTTATCACGTGTGCGGTGAGCACGATTTTTTAGTGTTGGTAGAACGTCGTGTTTAGGCACGGTGTCAATTCATACTAAGCAGTATTAGTAATATGTATATACTTTCTTTGTCTAACTAATCTTGAGACCCTCTAATGCTCTGTAACCAACTGGGGGCGGAGGAGAGGTACCGCCTTTTTATCTGTAGGGTTCCTGTCCCTGAAGGGCAGATCCCCCTCTCTCCGTGGTGCTGTCATGGGCTCCGAGAAACACTGTTAACGGTAAGTAACTAATAATTTCTCGAAAAGCCATCCCTGCCCACCACCTGCATGTGAAAGAACGCATTGTCCATGCACTCAATCAGTGAGTGGAAAGGTGCACCTCACAACAGATGCATGGGCCAGTAGGCATGGCCAGGGCCGTTATGTGTCCATCACTGCGCACTGGGTTAATGTGGTGGATGCAGGGTCCACAGAGGACAGCGGCGGTGGGACAGTGCTGCCTAGCCCACGGTATGGGCAACAGTTGGCTGCAGGCGTCCAACCCTCCTCCTCCTCCAGAAGCGAAAGCTCGTCAACAGAGCGCAGTCGCACGAGCACTCCATCCGCAGCTGCCAGTGTTGCCCACGAGGTGTCCCACTATCGAACAGCTAGTGGTAAGCCTCAGCAGGCTGTTTTAAAAATTATATCTTTGGGCGACGACAGACACACTGCGGAGGTACTGGCCGACTACTTGCAGCGTGAAACTGAGTCATGGCTGGGCAGTCTACATCTTGAGCCAGGCAAGGTAGTCAGTGATAACGGCCGTAATTTTGTGGCGGCCATAGCCCTGGCAAAACTGAGACACATACCTTGCCTGGCTCACACATTGAACCTGGTGGTGCATTTTTTTTAAAATAATTATCCGAAGTTAACAGCCCTGCTCCATAAAGTGCGAAGACTGTGCTCGCACATCCGTCGCTCGCCCGTAGACTCCAGTCGTATGCAGAGGCTGCAGCGATCCCTCCACCTCCCCAAGCACTGCCTAATCATAGACGTTGCAACAGGGTGGAACTCCACCATGCACATGGTTGAGAGGCTGTGCGAACAGAGGCAGGCTGTAATGCATTTATGGGAGGATACACGGGCAGGCAGTTTGAGGGCAGACATGGAGTTGTCGGGTGTGCAGTAGTCAAAGCTGAAAGACCTCTGTACAGTCCTTCAGTGATTTGAGGAGTGCACACGGCTGGTAAGCGCAGACGACACCATCATAAGCATGAGCATCCCACTTATGCGTCAGCTCATGCAAACTTTGAAGCACATTAAGGATCAGGCGTCTGCAGCGGAGGAGGAAGAGGAGGAGGGAAGCCTTGATGACAGTCATCAATTGCCTGCTCATGGAACTGTCCTGCACGAGGTGGAGGAAGAAGAGGAAGGAGGAGGATGAGGGGGATGATTATTTTGGGGAGGAGGATGCTTCTTAGGGGGCAAGAGAAAATGTTGGCTTGCCAAGGTCAGGTACAGGGTTTTTGCGTGACTGGAGGGATGTGGATTTGGCAGAAAGTGCTCCTCCACCCACCACTGGCAGTGCATCATTGACACCTGGAACATTGGCCCACATGTGTGATTATGCCTTGCGGATCCTAAAAAGGGACCACCGCATTGCAAAAGTTATGAAAGATGTCGACTACTGGTTGGCAAGCATCCTCGATCCACGCTATAAAGGCAAATTATAGAACATAA
>JARQOD010007341.1:0-28483 GCA_033576555.1 Oophaga sylvatica | reverse complement strand
GTCAAAAACCCCTGAGAAAGTGGGTATCGCATCCCTACCCTCCCAACCACCCCCAACCCCGCTGACCCCCCGCCGGCCCTCGGGTCCTTAAATTTGGACAAAAAAGACGGCCCCCCATATTGAAAAAAATTTTTTTTTCTGCTATTTTCACCCCCAAATTTGGGGGGGCGTTTTGGCCCCGGGGCGTCTTTACCCCAAAAATACGGTACCTCCTCTGCTCCCCCGCTGTGACGTCTTCGCTTTTTGAGGTAACTTTCAGGTCAGTGGAGCGTTATAAAAGGGGCCCATTATATATGGAGCATTATTTTGGCCCATAAGATACTGGAACATCATCAATGGGGCCCATCATATACTGGAGCATTCTAAATGGGGCAGATCAGACGCTGGAGCAGCATCTATGGGGCCCATTATACACTGGAGCATTATAAATGGGGCCCATTATATATGGAGCATTATATTGGCTCATAAGACACTGGAGCATCATCCCGGGGGCCCATCATATACTGAAGCATTCTAAATGGGCAGATCAGACACTGGAGCAACATCTATGTCCCACATTATACACTGGAGCATTATAAATGGGGCCCATTAAATATGGAGCATTATTTTTGCCCATAAGACACTGGCATCATCCATGGGGCCCATCATATACTGGAGCATTCTAAATGGGTGACATCAGACACTGGAGCAGCATCTATGGGGCCCATTATACACTAGAGCATTATAAATGGGGCCCATTATATATGGAGAATTATTTTGGCCCATAAGACACTGGAGCATCATTCATGGGGCCCATCATATACTGGAGCATTCTAAATGGGGACATCAGACACTGGAGCAGTATCTATGCGTCCCATTATACATTTGAGCATTATAAATGGAGCCCATTATATATGGAGCATTATTTTGACCCATAAGACACTGGAGCATCATCCATGAGGCCCATCATATACTGGAGCATTCTAAACGGGGGACATCAGACACTGGAGCATCTATGGGGCCCATTATACATTGCAGCATTATAAATGGGGCCTATTATATATGGAGCATTATTTTGGCCCATAAGACACTGGAGCATCATCCAAGTGGCCCATCATATACTGGAGCATTTTAATGAGCAGATCAGACACTGGAGCAGCATCTATGGGGCCCATTATACAATGGAGCATTATAAATGGGGCCCATTATATATGGAGCATTATTTTGGCCCATCATACACTGGAGCATCATCCATGGGGCTCATCATACACTGGAGCATTCTAAATGGGTTACATCAGACACGGGAGCAGCATTTGCGGGGCCCATTACACACTGGAGCATTTTAAATGGGGCCCATTATATATGGAGCATTATTTTGGCCCATAAGACACTGGAGCATCATCCATGGGGCCCATCATATACTGGAGCATTCTAAATGGGCAGATCATATACTGGAGCAGCATCTATGAGCCACATTATACACTGGAGCATTATAAGTGGGACCCATTATATATGGAGCATTATTTTGGCCCAAAAGACACTGGAGCATCATCCATGGGGCCCATCATACACTGAAGCATTCTAAATGGGTTACATCAGACACGGGAGCAGCATTTGCGGGGCCCATTACACACTGGAGCATTTTAAATGGGGCCCATTATATATGGAGCATTATTTTGGCCTATAAGACACCGGAGCATCATCCATGGGGCCCATCATATACTGGAGCATTAGAAATTGGGCCCATCAGACACTGGAGCAGCATCTATGGGGCCCATTATACAATGGATCATTATAAATGGGGCCCATTATATATGGAGCATTATTTTGGCCCATCATACACTGGAGCATCATCCATGGGGCCCATCATACACTGGAGCATTCTAAATGGGGCAGATCAGACACTGGAGCAGCATCTATAGGGCCCATTATACATTGGAGCATTATAAATGTGGCCCATTATATATGGAGCATTATTTTGGCCCATAAGACACTGGAGCATCATCCATAGGGCCCATCATATACTGGAGCATTCTAAATGGGCAGATCATACACTGGAGCAGCATCTATGAGCCACATTATACACTGGAGCATTATAAGTGGGACCCATTATATATGGAGCATTATTTTGGCCCAAAAGACACTGGAGCATCATCCATGGGGCCTATCATACACTGGAGCATTCTAAATGGGTTACATCAGACACGGGAGCAGCATTTGCGGGGCCCATTACACACTGGAGCATTTTAAATGGGGCCCATTATATATGGAGCATTATTTTGGCCCATAAGACACTGGAGCATCATCCATGGGGCCCAACATATACTGGAGCATTCTAAATGGGGCAGATCAGACACTGGAGCAGCATCTATGGGGCCAATTATACACTGGAGCATTATAAATGGGGACCATTATGTTATGTTTAGGTAGCTGAGGAGAAAAAGCAAAAAAAAACCGGCAATGCACCAGGGAGGCTGGAACCTATTGGATTGCAGTAACCTGAACTAACCACAAAACTAGAGGTAGCCGTGGAGAGTTCCTAAGTTGATCCTAGACGCCTCGTCACAGCCTGAGAGATAACTACACCTATAGGCAGAAATATGAAAGCTATCTGCCCCAGAGCAGATCCCCAAAGAAAATAGGAAGCCCCCAAACATGTAATGGCGGTTAGACAAGTAGAGAGCACGGACACAGACAGAAAATAGAATGAGCAAATGCTGGGGCTCAATCTGTCTAGAAAGAAAAGTACAGGAAAGAATTCTGACTGCAATCCAACAAAAAACCCTAAAAAATACCAACTCTTCTGATTGCAAAAACACCTGAGATCACACGATCTCCACCACCTAAATCAGATCTCTGGTGTAACAAAACTAAGCCGCAGCCACTGAAAAAACAGGAAAAAGCAAATGAACAAATAACAGTGGCTACAGATAAACTGAGAGGAGCACAGGCCCCAGGAGGAGACCCGGCTGACCTCCACAAAAGTGCAGAAAACTATGCAAAAAGCAAGCACAAAAAGAAAAGCAGAAAATATCTTATCTGAAAGCAGATGATGCAGGCAGGACTCCAGCAAACTTCCAAATGAACCAGGAACCACAATTGAGACAAGAACAATTGATCACTGGCGACCATCATGGGAGGGAACCTCCCTTATATCAGTCCAGTCCATGATCCCAGATTGTGATTCCTCGCTGAAAGGTTCAGTACTGTCTGTTACCATCAGAGGGAGCCTCTGCTCAGAATCCATCTCTAGCACATTCATAACAGTACCCCCCCTTGAGAAGGGGTCACCGAACCTTCACCTGTGCAACCAGGCCGATCAGGATGAGCTCGGTGATAGGCACGGATCAGTCTCCTAGCATGGATGTTCGAAGCAAACACCCAAGAATTGTCCTCCTGACCATAACCTCTCCACTTAACCAAATACTGAAGTTTCCGTCTAGAAAAACGAGAATCCAATATTTTCTCAACCACATAATCCAGATTGCCCTCAACCAAAACAGGGTCAGGAGGCGCAGCCATAGGAACCACTGGCTCGACAAACCTCTTCAATAAGGACTTGTGGAACACGTTATGGATCTTAAATGTCCCTGAAAGAAGCAAACGGAAGGAAACAGGATTAAGAATCTGCATGATCTTATAAGGTCCAATGAACCTAGACTTAAACTTTGGAGATGCAACCCTCATAGGGATATTTCTTGAGGACAACCAAACCAAGTCCCCCACTTTAAACCGAGGACCATCAGTCCCATGCCGGTTGGCAAACCGATGGGCCTTCTCCTGAGAGAGAGAGACAACCTCTCCACTACCTGGTCCCAAATCTGCTGCATACGCTCCACAACAGAGTCAACACCTGGACAGACAGAAGTCTCCACCTCTCCCAAAGAAAATCGAGGGTGAAACCCAGAATTGCAGAAAAATAGAGACATCAAGGTGGCAGAGCTAGCCCAGTTATTAAGAGCAAACTCAGCCAAAGGCAAAAAAGAGACCCAGTCATCTTGATCAGCAGACACAAAACATCTCAAATAAGTCTCCAAGGTCTGGTTTGTTCTCTCGGTTTGTCCATTGGTCTGAGGATGAAATGCAGAGGAGAAAGATAATTGAACACCAAGTTTAGAACAAAATGTCCTCCAAAATCTGGAAACAAACTGGACTCCTCTGTCAGACACAATGTTCTCCGGAATGCCATGTAACCGAACCACGTGCTGAAGGAACAAAGGCACCAATTTGGAGGAGGAAGGTAACTTAGGTAATGGCACAAGATGTATCATCTTGGAAAACCTATCACAGATTACCCAGATAACGGTCATTTTCTGAGAAACAGGGAGGTCGGAAATAAAATCCATAGAGATATGGGTCCATGGCCTCTTGGGCACAGGTAATGGCATTAACAAACCACTAGAGCGAGAGCAAGGCTTGAAACGAGAGCAAGTCCAACAGGACTGCACAAATTCCCTGACGTCACGAGACAAAGTAGGCCACCAAAAGGACCGACTCACCAAGTCTCTGGTACCAAAAATCCCGGGATGACCAGGCAACGCGGAACAATGAATCTCAGACATCACCCTCTTCTTCCACTGGTCTGGGACAAACAATTTCCCAATAGGGCAGCGCTCAGGTTTATCCTCCTGACACTCTTCCAGAGCCAGTCTCAAATTGGGCGAGATGGCGGAAAGTACTACACCCTCTTTCAAAATAACAGCAGGATCAGATAACTCAGGAGAGTCCGCAAAGAAACTCCTCGAGAGGGCATCCGCCTTAACATTCTTAGTGCCAGGAAGAAAAGAAACCACAAAATTAAAACCTGTGAAAAACAAGGCCCACCTGGCCTGTCTAGGATTAAGTCGCTTGGCTGATTCGAGATAAACCAGGTTCTTATGGTCCGTGAGGACCACCACCTGATGTTTGGCTCCTTCCAGCCAATGTCTCCACTCTTCAAAGGCCCACTTCATGGCCAATAACTCCCGATTACCCACGTCATAATTACGTTCAGTTGGAGAAAATTTTCGAGAGAAAAAGGCACAAGGGTTACTCTTATAGGTCTCTGGATCTCTTTGGGACAAAACGGCACCTGCCCCAATTTCAGAGGCATCAACCTCCACCTGAAACGGTAGAGAAACATCAGGCTGCCGTAGAATAGGAGTAGAAGTTTATCTCCGCTTAAGTTCCTGAAATGCAGAAACTGCCTCAGGAGGCCAATTCACCACATCAGAACCCTTTTTGGTCAAATCAGTCAATGGTTTAACAATACCAGAGAAATTACCAATAAATTTACGATAAAAATAAGGCAAAACCCAAAAATCTCTGAAGAGCCTTAAATGAAGTAGGTTGGACCCAATCACAGATGGCCTGAACCTTGACCGGGTCCATTTCAATAACAGACGGAGACAAAATGAATCCCAGAAATGAGACCTTCTGTACGTCAAAAAGACACTTTGATCCCTTCACATACAGTGCATTCTCTCTCAAAATCTGGAACACAGTCCGAACATGTTTCACATGAGAGTCCCAGTCATTGGAAAAAATCAAGATATCATCCAAATAAACAATCAGAAATTTATCCACAAAATCCCTGAAAATATCATTCATGAAGGATTGGAAGACGGAAGGAGCATTAGTGAGCCCAAAAGGCATCACTAGGTACTCAAAATGCCCCTCTGGGGTATTAAACGCCGTCTTCCATTCATCCCCGTGCTTAATTCGAATAAGGTTATACGCCCCCCTGAGGTTAAGCTTGGTAAACAAACCAGCACTTTTCACTCTGGAAAACAGGTCAGAAATCAAGGGTAACAGATATTGATACTTCACAGTGATCTTATTCAAGAGACGATAATCAATACACGGCCTCAATGAACCATCCTTTTTGGCCACAAAGAAAAAACCGGCGCCCAAGGGTGAAGAGGATGGTCTGATATGACCCTTCTCCAATGACTCCTTGATATAAGATCGCATAGCATCGTGTTCAGGTACAGACAAGTTAAAAAGGCGACCTTTAGGAAATTTACCACCAGGCACTAATTCAATAGCGCAATCATAGCTCCTGTTAGGGGGCATGGATGCAGATTTACTTTCACTAAATACATCCGAAAAATCAGTCAAAAAGTCAGGAACATCCTGAGACTGGGGAGAGGCAGAAAAAACACATTAACACATTGGCAGCCCCAACTGGTCACAGACACAGATTTCCAATCCAAAACAGGATTATGAGACTGTAACCAAGGGAAACCTAGTACAATAATGTCATGCAGATTATGCAGCACCAGAAATTTGCAACTCTCCTGATAATCTGGTTCAACCCTCATTATCACCTGAGTAGAAAACTGGGGTTTATTCTCCGCCAAAGGGTAGAATCAATGCCCAGTAGGGGAATAGACTTCCTCAGGGTATCATGGGAAACCCACAACGTTTGGCAAAGTCAAAATCCATCAGGTTAATAGCTGCTCCTGAATCAACAAAAGCCTAAGAAGAAAATGTGGACAGGGAGAAACCAGGGTAACAGTCAACAGAAATTTAGTCTGAACACTATCCAAGACAACTGAGCGTGTAAAACGTCTTCCCCGCTTAGGGCAGACGGAAAGAGCATGAGAGGCGTCACCACAGTAGAAACATAACCCATTGCGCTTTCGAAACTCATGACGCTGAGCCCCAGAAATCACTCCATCACACTGCATGGGTCCAGGAGCTGGCTCACAAGGCAACACCATCTCACGCATACCTCTGCGCTCACGCAAAACGTCTGTCAATTTGAATAGCCAATGACATAGAATCATTGAGACCAGAGGGGACAGGGAATCCCACCATGACATCCTTTACATTCTCTGACAGCCCCTTCCGAAAAAGGGCTGCCAAAGCAGCATCATTCCATTTGGTCAGGACTGCCCACTTTCGGAATTTCTGACAGTACAACTCAGCGTCTTCAAGACCCTGATTCAATGCCAACAAGGTCTTTTCAGCTTGATCAGTGACATTAGGTTCATCGTACAATAACCCCAGAGCCTGAAAAAATACATCAAATTCATTCAAAACAGGATCCCCAGGTGTCAGAGAAAAAGCCCAATCCTGAGGGTTGCCGCGCAGGAGAGAGATGACAATTTGAACCTGCTGTGCTGCGCTCCCCGAGGACTTAGGTTTTAAGGAAAAAAACAACTTACAGTTATTTTTGAAATTCAGAAATTTAGCCCGATCCCCAAAAAACAAATCTGGCCTGGGAATCCTAGGTTCCACAACCGGCAAGCTAGCAAGATAGGTAGCAATACTCCGAACCTCAGTGGCAAGCTGATCCACACGGCCAGACAACTGTGCAAACTCCATTGAGAGAAAAAATAAATTCTCCTCAGCACCCAGAGAAAAAGAGGGAAAAATGCAACAAACAGAAAAAAAAATCTCTGACAACTTTTTTTTTTCTTTCTACACTATTTTTCCCTTCTGTGAGTACCATATAATTTTCAGTTTTGGCCGGTGATACTGTTATGTTTAGGTAGCTGAGGATAAAAAGCAAAAAAAATGGCAATACACCAGAGAGGCTGTAACCTATTGGATTGCAGTAACCTGAACTAACCACACAACTAGAGGTAGCCGTGGAGCGTTCCTAAGTTGATCCTAGACGCCTCGTCACAGCCTGAGAGATAACTACACCTAAAGGCAGAAAGATGAAAGCTATCTGCCCCGGAGCAGATCCCCAAAGAAAATAGGAAGCCCCCAAACATGTAATGGCGGTTAGACAAGAAGAGAGCACGGACACAGACAGAAAAATAGAATGGGCCCAATCTGTCTAGAAAGAAAAGCACAGGAAAGAATTCTGACTGCAATCCAACAAAAAACCCTAAAAAATACCAACTCTTCTGATTGCAAAAACACCTGAGATCACACGATCTCCACCACCTAAATCAGATCTCTGGTGTAACAAAACTAAGCCGCAGCCACTGAAAAAACAGGAAAAAGCAAATGAACAAATAACAGTGGCTACAGATAAACTGAGAGGAGCACAGGCCCCAGGAGGGGACCCGACTGACCTCCACAAAAGTGCAGAAAACTATGCAAAAAGCAAGCACAAAAAGAAAAGCAGAAAATATCTTATCTGAAAGCAGATGATGCAGGCAGGACTCCAGCAAACTTCCAAATGAACCAGGAACCACAATTGAGACAAGAACAATTGATCACTGGCGACCATCATGGGAGGGAACCTCCCTTATATCAGTCCAGTCCGTGATCCCAGATTGACATTCCTCGCTGAAAGGTTCAGTACTGTCTGTAACCACCAGAGGGAGCCTCTGCTCAGAAACCATATCTAGCACATTCATAACACCATTATATATGGAGCATTATTTTGGCCCATAAAACACTGGAGCATCATCCATGGGGCCCATCATATAATGGATCATTCTAAATGGGGGACATCAGACACTGGAGCAGCATCTATGGGGCCCATTATACACTGGAGCATTATAAATGGGGCCCATTATATATAGAGCTTTTTTTTGGCCCATAAAACACTGGAGCATCATCCATAGGGCCCATCATATACTGGAGCATTTTAAACGGGGACATCAGACACTGTAGCAGCATCTATGGGGCCCATTATTCACTGGAGCATTATAAATGGGGCCCATTATATATGGAGCATTATTTTGGCCCATAAGACACTGAAGCATCGTCCATGGGGCCCATCATATACTGGAGCATTCTAAATGGGGCTGATCAGATACTGGAACAGCATCTATGGGGCCCATTATACAATGTAGCATTATAAATGGGGCCCATTATATATGGAGCATTATTTTGGCCCATAAGACACTGGAGCATCATCCATGGGGCCCATCATACACTGGAGCATTCTAAATGGGGCAGATCAGACACTGGAGCAGCATTTACGGGGCCCATTATACACTGGAGCATTATAAATGGGGCCCTTTATATATGGAGCATTATTTTGGCCCATAAGACACTGGAGCTTCATCTATGGGGCCCATCATATACTGGAGCATTATAAATGTGGCAGATCAGACACTGGAGCAGCATCTATGGGCCACATTATACACTGGAGCATTATAAATGGGACCCATTATATATAGAGCATTATATTGGCCCATCATACACTGGAGCATCATCCATGGGGCCCATCATATACTGGAGCATTCTAAATGGGGCAGATCAGACACTGGAGTAGCATCTATGGGGCCCATTATACACTGGAGCATTATAAATGTGGCCCATTATATTTGGAGCATTATTTTGGCCCATAAGACACTGGAGCATCATCTATGGGGCCTATCATATACTGGAACATTCTAAATGGGGGACATCAGACACTGGAACAGCATTTACGGGGCGCATCATATACTGGAGCATTCTAAATGGTGCAGATCAGACACTGGAGCAGCATCTATGTGGCCCATTATTCACTGGAGCATTATAAATGTGGCCCATTATATATGGAGCATTATTTTGGCCTATAAGACTTTGGAGCATCATCCATGGGGCCCATCATATACTGGAGCATTCTAAATGGGGCAGATCAGACACTGGAGTAGCATCTATGGGGCCCATTATACACTGGAGCATTATAAATGTGGCCCATTATATTTGGAGCATTATTTTGGCCCATAAGACACTGGAGCATCATCTATGGGGCCTATCATATACTGGAACATTCTAAATGGGGGACATCAGACACTGGAACAGCATTTACGGGGCGCATCATATACTGGAGCATTCTAAATGGTGCAGATCAGACACTGGAGCAGCATCTATGTGGCCCAATATTCACTGGAGCATTATAAATGTGGCCCATTATATATGGAGCATTATTTTGGCCCATAAGACTTTGGAGCATCATCCATGGGGCCCATCATATACTGGAGCATTCTAAATGGTGCAGATCAGACACTGGAGCAGCATCTATGGGGCCCATTATACACTGGAGCATTATAAATGGGGCCCATTATATATGGAGCATTATATTGGCCCATAAGACACTGGAGCATCATCCATGGGGCCCATCATATACTGGAGCATCATATGAGGTTCATTATTTATGGGGCATCACATAGGGTATGGAGCATCATATGGAGCACATATGGGGCCTATTCTGTATGGAGCATTATATGGATCCCATTCTGTATGGAGCAATATATGGGGCCCATCATATACTGTATGTAGCTTTATATGCGATTCGTTATACTGTATGGAGCAATATGTGGGGCTCATTCTACTCTATGGGGACTGTCCTATGCTGTATGGCACATTACATGGGGACCATGATATACTGGAGCATTATGTGGAGCTCATTATATACTGTATGGAACATTATATGGGACCAATTATGTATGGAGCAATATATTGGGCTCTGTTATGTATAGGTAACTAAGGAGGCAGGAGCAAAAAACCGCATATTCAGCCTAACACCAGAGAGGTTGGAAACTAATAGGTATTAGACCCCTAAACTAACCGCACAACTAGAAGCAGCCGTGGGACGTTCCTACGGAGCCCTAGATGCCTCGTCACAGCCGGAGAGATAGCTATCCCTGAAGATGGAAAGAGGAAAGCTAACTGCCCCGGAGTAGACCCCAAAAGAATAGGAAGCCCCCAGACTAGAGTTGAGCGATACTTTCCGATATCCAAAAGTATCGGAATCGGAATGGTATCGCCGATACCCAAAAAATATCGGCGATACCCGATACCGATACCGGAAATCCAATGTAAGTCTATGGGAACAAAATATCGGAATTAAAAAAAACCCCATTCTTGCCTTGTTGGTTAATTGTACATGAAGGAAAACAACAAAGAGTAATGTACAATGTATTGGGGAAGGTTGAGGAGACATTAAAGGCATAAATAAAGAAAAATACCTCCAACTCATAATAAATGGAAAGTTAATGTCGGCAGAAATCTACCTGTCTAAATTTAGAGTGCAGCTACAACTCATAATAACAATTTCAAACAAGGAGAAACATAGAGTCAAAATGCTAGTAAAACATCATATATTTATTAAACTTAATTGGTAAAACAAACGAAAAAAAGGGAGAAATAATTGAATATACAACATAACAATAAGGCATGAAAAAATCCACTGATGAAACAGTGGGAGTGAGCAGAAGAAATTTACGGAATTTAAATGGGTCATAAAAAAAAAAGCCTCAACCACCAAAATGTAGCAAACAAAATGGTGTCCTGAATCAGATTGCAAAGTAAGAATGGACCAACATGACAGTTTGAATAGACATTACCGTGGCACAACTGACCAAAGCAGTGGTGTTTTACCTGCAACAATATGGCAGACAGAGGAGTGCAGCTGGGGAGCGCACATGCCAAAAATTAGCCCATAGGGCTTCTCAAAGTGAGAACACTATAACAAAGGCATTGCGTACCTCAGATATGCAAAGCAATCCGTCAGTCTAAACGAAACATCTGTTGTTTAGGGTCAAAAACACACAGTGACCACTGAGGTGATTACCTGTCATGGCTTTGCAGGGTCTGAAAAAGGACACCGGATCCCCGACGCGCGTTTCGACACTCCTTCTTCAGGGGGCGTAGTCTGGGGAATCCGGTGTCTCCTTATGTATCTGACTTAGCCGGTCACATGTTGGGGGCGGGTTAACACAATAAAGGCAAACACAGATTGTGCAGCCGTAATTATAAGCCCAGACTCTCACGCACATGCGCCCGTGCCGGGTAACGAGCTACGTCACACGGGGCGGCCGGCGCCTGGCCGTCTCCAAGCAACGCAGCCCACACCACAAGGAAAGAGCGAAATGTCGCGAGAGCCAAGTGTCGAGTGGGCGAAGCCCAGGCCAGGTGATCGACGGAGGCAGGTACATAACACTGCATTTAATGATAGAAAAGCATCAATGTAGAGATATATGGACGTAAACAAGATTCAAATATTAATTTACATGGGTTATTACATTGAGTTGGAGAAAAAACAAAAGAAAATAATAACACAAACTATTAAATAAACACAAATTACATAAATCATAATTATATCGCTGGACTAGATAATTGAACAAGAGATTAGTCATGCTGACACTCAGTAAAATCAGCAAATATTATGCTGAATATTGTTGCAGTAGAATGGTTCACATAAACGCACCATATTAAATTCAACATAAGTGTCCATGGCGAGATCACTAGTAGAATTGCGATCCATCGAATATTATATGCTAAGGATTTGTTGATTGTAGTGAATCCACATTGAATGCTTGAGCAGAAGTTATCTGGCGTGAAGACTGAAGGAGACTACACAGGATTCAAGGCTGGAGTAACTATTACAGTCACTTAAGAAAACACAAAAGAAAATGATAAAATTAAAACCAGCAATAAAAACAACAGTTAAAAGAAAAAAAGAAAAAACGCTATGGGGAAGGACTAGAGTTAATCAAGGACGGGAAAGAAGATCTCCAACATGTCTTTATTAGAGAAACGAGGCAAAGCCATGGGATTCGTTCAGGCCAGCTGGGGACATTGTCCCCAAGACGGTGATCCATCGACATTCTTTCTGCGCAAGTTGGCGCTTAATGTCTCCTCCCCGAATCCCACTTTGTACATGTTGGATTCCTCTGACCATAAATGACTTTGGGTTACACTGATGATATTGTTTGAAGTGTCTAGGTATTGTTGTTAACATGGATGGGTCTGTAATATCGGCCGCAGCGAGAATGTTACGTACATGTTCCCTTGTGCGTATTTTGAGTTGCCGCGAAGTCATACCTATATAGATTTTTTGACATTCACAAGTAGCATAATAAACAACCTGCGTTGTGTTGCAAGTTATATATTGTCTAATTGTGTAATGTACTTTCCCATCAGCCGATGAGAACGTATTAATTCGCATTATGTTTTTACACGCAACACAGTTGGCACAAGGGTAGCAGCCCTGTGGGGGACCACGTGAGTTGAAGGGATTTCTCATAGTGGGAACATAATGGCTATGTACAAGGATATCAGCCAAATTTTGGCTGCGTCTAGCTGTCATCAATGGGCGTTCAGAGAGAACAGCCGCTAATATAGGCTCAGTCTGTAAAATATTCCAATGACGTTGTAGGGATTCCCGCATGGCGGACCATTCTCCATTAAAGGTGGAAATGAACCTGACAACGTCAGGTTCTTGATTCTTGTTCTTCCTTTTGTTTTGAGAATGTATTAGGGAGTTGCGCTGGCTTTTTTTGGCTCTCTGATAGCCATATTTGATACTTCTATTACTGTACCCGCGCATTTCAAATCTTTCCCTAAGATCAAGAGCCTGCTCCTCAAAACGTGAGTCAGTGGAGCACACTCTACGCAATCTTAAGAATTGTCCAGTTGGGATGGCCCTTATAGTTGCCCCCGGATGACATGAGGTGGCATGAAGTACTGAATTGACCGAGGTGGGCTTTCGATAGATATCCGTCTGCAGTCGTAGATGTTCATCCACTATTATCTTTATATCAAGAAAGTCCACCTCGGTCTTGCTGTAGGTATAAGTAATTTTAATATTTGAGGCATTTTGATTTAACCCTTCCATAAAGGTATGCAGTCCCTGTTCAGTACCCTGCCAGATGATGAGCAGATCATCGATGTATCTCAGCCAGCACTGCACATGGTCAGCGGCCTGGGCGCCCTCCCCCCAAAAACTCCCCTCTCCCAAAACCCAGAAAGAGGTTTGCGAAGGAGGGCGCACAGGCCGCACCCATGGCAGTGCCACAGGACTGCAAGTAGAACCTATCCTTGAAAACAAAGAAGTTATGGGTGAGTATGAAATTGAGTAAATCCAAAATAAATTCGCAGAAAGGGCCATCCCAACTCCCATTAGCCAAAAAATGACGACAGGCGTCAAGACCATCCTGATGTCGAATACATGTGTAAAGTGACTCCACATCAGCTGTCACTAGAAACATATCAGGTTCCAACGTCAAACCATCTATCCTTGCCAGGACGTCCATTGTGTCCCTGGCATAGGAGGGCAAAACCTCTACCAATGGTTTAAGATAGTAGTCCACAAATTTACAAATGGGTTCACAAAGCCCTCCTATGCCTGACACAATAGGACGCCCTGGGGGTTCTATAGTATTTTTGTGTATCTTGGGCACAAAATAAATTGTTGGTATTTTAGGTGATTTGACCATTAGACCTTCTAGGACTTTTTTGGGGATTAAACCCTCCTCAAATGCCCGATGGAGAATCATCTCCAACTCCGCCGAAAAGGCTCTCAAAGGGTTATGATCCAGTCGTTGATATGTCCTCCTATCCCTCAGCTGTCTAAACGCCTCCCTTTCATATAATTCTTGAGGCCACACCACTATATTTAAAAAGGACGAGGATTTGGTGGAATCGCGCCTTCTTGATTAAATATATGGAAAAAGGATTAGTACCCAGAGGGCTGCGAGTCCAGGTATTCCCTTCATTTGACGTGGATGATGTTGTCTTTCGTCATAAATGGGAAGACTTAGCCACTAATTGTTCTAGAGGTTTCATGGAACTACTCAGTATACAGAATAAAGAAATCTTGGATACTCTGGATTCTGAGATAGAAAATATTCAAAAGAAATTAAAACAAGATTTATCTGAGGTGGAATTACAAACTATTCACCAGGAAATTGACAACGAATTCCAAAAATGGGAAAAAGAAATATGTACTACCAAGACCAATAAATTTCAAAGGGATGTGAGTGACAAACAGTCTAATACTGTCTATAAATGGAATCGGAGACCACGTCGCCCTCGCAATTTCAGCAGAAGGAGATCTGCATCCTTCACCTCATTTGCCTCTAGTGAGGGGTCTTCTAGGTCAAAGACAACAACAAATCTATCAACTATTAACCTTATCCCTAATAAAGATGGTCAAGTTGTCAAACGCAAGATAGCTCTCCCGAATAAGCAAGACAAACGAGACAAGAAAAATATGCCAGAGGTAATTAATTTATCTAAACATACTCTTACTCCGGTTCAGATAGAGCTACTCTCCAGGGGCCTCACCTTCTCCCCCACCAATTCGTATGACTCCTTTACAGCCATTAAAGATCTTAATTTATTCTCTAGAAAACTGATCTTGAAGAAGCTATATGCCAAACGTGATCTTAATGGATCACATGTTGATCAAGTGGAGGAGGAGGCTTTGCGGGCCCTGGAGGAGTTGCTCACTGAACAGGATTTGGCACCAAGAGGTATGTTTCCTCTGTCTGCTTATCCACGTTCCACCCGTTTTCCCCCCTTGTCTATTTGTCCGGCAATAGATATATTTACCAGGTTGGTAACTGAGGATTTCAAACAGATCTCCCACCGACGGAGACTGGACAACCTCACTGCCCAACAACGTGTTGCCTTGAGAGAATTACAATCCCTTGAGGATATTGTAGTCAAGCCGGCAGACAAGGGGGGAAATATAGTGGTGTGGCCTCAAGAATTATATGAAAGGGAGGCGTTTAGACAGCTGAGGGATAGGAGGACATATCAACGACTGGATCATAACCCTTTGAGAGCCTTTTCGGCGGAGTTGGAGATGATTCTCCATCGGGCATTTGAGGAGGGTTTAATCCCCAAAAAAGTCCTAGAAGGTCTAATGGTCAAATCACCTAAAATACCAACAATTTATTTTGTGCCCAAGATACACAAAAATACTATAGAACCCCCAGGGCGTCCTATTGTGTCAGGCATAGGAGGGCTTTGTGAACCCATTTGTAAATTTGTGGACTACTATCTTAAACCATTGGTAGAGGTTTTGCCCTCCTATGCCAGGGACACAATGGACGTCCTGGCAAGGATAGATGGTTTGACGTTGGAACCTGATATGTTTCTAGTGACAGCTGATGTGGAGTCACTTTACACATGTATTCGACATCAGGATGGTCTTGACGCCTGTCGTCATTTTTTGGCTAATGGGAGTTGGGATGGCCCTTTCTGCGAATTTATTTTGGATTTACTCAATTTCATACTCACCCATAACTTCTTTGTTTTCAAGGATAGGTTCTACTTGCAGTCCTGTGGCACTGCCATGGGTGCGGCCTGTGCGCCCTCCTTCGCAAACCTCTTTCTGGGGTTTTGGGAGAGGGGAGTTTTTGGGGGGGAGGGCGCCCAGGCCGCTGACCATGTGCAGTGCTGGCTGAGATACATCGATGATCTGCTCATCATCTGGCAGGGTACTGAACAGGGACTGCATACCTTTATGGAAGGGTTAAATCAAAATGCCTCAAATATTAAAATTACTTATACCTACAGCAAGACCGAGGTGGACTTTCTTGATATAAAGATAATAGTGGATGAACATCTACGACTGCAGACGGATATCTATCGAAAGCCCACCTCGGTCAATTCAGTACTTCATGCCACCTCATGTCATCCGGGGGCAACTATAAGGGCCATCCCAACTGGACAATTCTTAAGATTGCGTAGAGTGTGCTCCACTGACTCACGTTTTGAGGAGCAGGCTCTTGATCTTAGGGAAAGATTTGAAATGCGCGGGTACAGTAATAGAAGTATCAAATATGGCTATCAGAGAGCCAAAAAAAGCCAGCGCAACTCCCTAATACATTCTCAAAACAAAAGGAAGAACAAGAATCAAGAACCTGACGTTGTCAGGTTCATTTCCACCTTTAATGGAGAATGGTCCGCCATGCGGGAATCCCTACAACGTCATTGGAATATTTTACAGACTGAGCCTATATTAGCGGCTGTTCTCTCTGAACGCCCATTGATGACAGCTAGACGCAGCCAAAATTTGGCTGATATCCTTGTACATAGCCATTATGTTCCCACTATGAGAAATCCCTTCAACTCACGTGGTCCCCCACAGGGCTGCTACCCTTGTGCCAACTGTGTTGCGTGTAAAAACATAATGCGAATTAATACGTTCTCATCGGCTGATGGGAAAGTACATTACACAATTAGACAATATATAACTTGCAACACAACGCAGGTTGTTTATTATGCTACTTGTGAATGTCAAAAAATCTATATAGGTATGACTTCGCGGCAACTCAAAATACGCACAAGGGAACATGTACGTAACATTCTCGCTGCGGCCGATATTACAGACCCATCCATGTTAACAACAATACCTAGACACTTCAAACAATATCATCAGTGTAACCCAAAGTCATTTATGGTCAGAGGAATCCAACATGTACAAAGTGGGATTCGGGGAGGAGACATTAAGCGCCAACTTGCGCAGAAAGAATGTCGATGGATCACCGTCTTGGGGACAATGTCCCCAGCTGGCCTGAACGAATCCCATGGCTTTGCCTCGTTTCTCTAATAAAGACATGTTGGAGATCTTCTTTCCCATCCTTGATTAACTCTAGTCCTTCCCCATAGCGTTTTTTCTTTTTTTCTTTTAACTGTTGTTTTTATTGCTGGTTTTAATTTTATCATTTCTTTTGTGTTTTCTTAAGTGACTGTAATAGTTACTCCAGCCTTGAATCCTGTGTAGTCTCCTTCAGTCTTCACGCCAGATAACTTCTGCTCAAGCATTCAATGTGGATTCACTACAATCAACAAATCCTTAGCATATAATATTCGATGGATCGCAATTCTACTAGTGATCTCGCCATGGACACTTATGTTGAATTTAATATGGTGCGTTTATGTGAACCATTCTACTGCAACAATATTCAGCATAATATTTGCTGATTTTACTGAGTGTCAGCATGACTAATCTCTTGTTCAATTATCTAGTCCAGCGATATAATTATGATTTATGTAATTTGTGTTTATTTAATAGTTTGTGTTATTATTTTCTTTTGTTTTTTCTCCAACTCAATGTAATAACCCATGTAAATTAATATTTGAATCTTGTTTACGTCCATATATCTCTACATTGATGCTTTTCTATCATTAAATGCAGTGTTATGTACCTGCCTCCGTCGATCACCTGGCCTGGGCTTCGCCCACTCGACACTTGACTCTCGCGACATTTCGCTCTTTCCTTGTGGTGTGGGCTGCGTTGCTTGGAGACGGCCAGGCGCCGGCCGCCCGTGTGACGTAGCTCGTTACCCGGCACGGGCGCATGTGCGTGAGAGTCTGGGCTTATAATTACGGCTGCACAATCTGTGTTTGCCTTTATTGTGTTAACCGCCCCCAACATGTGACCGGCTAAGTCAGATACATAAGGAGACACCGGATTCCCCAGACTACGCCCCTGAAGAAGGAGTGTCGAAACGCGCGTCGGGGATCCGGTGTCCTTTTTCAGACCCTGCAAAGCCATGACAGGTAATCACCTCAGTGGTCACTGTGTGTTTTTGACCCTAAACAACAGATGTTTCGTTTAGACTGACGGATTGCTTTGCATATCTGAGGTACGCAATGCCTTTGTTATAGTGTTCTCACTTTGAGAAGCCCTATGGGCTAATTTTTGGCATGTGCGCTCCCAGCTGCACTCCTCTGTCTGCCATATTGTTGCAGGTAAAACACCACTGCTTTGGTCAGTTGTGCCACGGTAATGTCTATTCAAACTGTCATGTTGGTCCATTCTTACTTTGCAATCTGATTCAGGACACCATTTTGTTTGCTACATTTTGGTGGTTGAGGCTTTTTTTTTTTATGACCCATTTAAATTCCGTAAATTTCTTCTGCTCACTCCCACTGTTTCATCAGTGGATTTTTTCATGCCTTATTGTTATGTTGTATATTCAATTATTTCTCCCTTTTTTTCGTTTGTTTTACCAATTAAGTTTAATAAATATATGATGTTTTACTAGCATTTTGACTCTATGTTTCTCCTTGTTTGAAATTAAAGGCATAAATGTTTAACCCAATCAAATGGAATAGCATAAATATTTTTTTTTTTAAAGATGTTCGGATTGACGAAGAAATTGACAATGTTGTTAACGTTTTTTCTATTTTGGCAAATATGTATATTTCACAACTTCCATGCTCTTCACCTTTTTAACTTTTGACACACTTTCTCCTTCATAATCTTCAGCAGCATCATCTTTTTCATCAAATTATTCTTCATCTTCACCTTCTTTATCTTCTTCTTAAATTTCTTGCTATTCATCTTTATGTTAACATTACTCATATTCTTCTTATTAAACTATTATTCTTCTTCATATTGTACTTCATCTTCTTCATCATATTCTTATTTGTGACAGAGATTCCTGTACTTGTAATCTGTCAAAGTATGAATTTTTCATCCTTCCGTTCTTGCTGTCACAAAAGATTTAAATTACAACAGTATTTGTCCGTGTTCAGTTTAGCCTGCAGCAGCAGGCATTTTCCAGGGGCACCACGAGGAGGAACGGACTCGCCCCCATACACTGCTTAGTCTTCTTCTGCTTATAATTTAGAGCATATATTTTGCTCTTCATTTTGGTCTTATACTTCATGTTCTTCTGCTTTTTGATCTTCTGCTTATTGTTCTTCTGTCTCTTGTTCTGTATCTTGTAGTTTGTCTTAACCTTCTTTGTCCTGTTGGTGATCTTCTTCTGGGTAATCTTTTATTTCTTCTTTGTGATGGTGTTCAGGCTGGTTGGCTTGATGCTCGTCGTCCTTGTGGTCGTCATCTTCTTCGGGGTGGTCATCAGGGTCATCGTCTTCATTGTTGGAGATCCAGAGTGATTACCCAAAAAAACATTTAAAAAAATCTTCAATTTTTAAATGTAGCTGAAGGTAAAAGAAGGCTGACTAACTTCCGCGAACCAGCTGACGTTACTGGAACCCGGACGGGTATCAGATGGTACAAGAGACAATGGAAGTAACGAGGACCAGCTGACTGTGCTGGGACCCGGAGGGGCAGCAGAAGGAAAAGAGCCAATGGCACAACCGAGGACCAGCTGACGTTACTGGGACACGGTTACTAAGCAGGAGGTACCTGTGCTCCAAAGCACTACCAAGGACCAGCAGACGTTGCTGGAACTCGGATACCGAGATGGAGGCACCTAGGCCAAAGGCACTGCGGAGAACCAGTTGACGGTACTGGAACCCGGACGGGTAGCAGAAGGTACAAGAGCCAATGCAAGTAATGAGGAACAGCTGACTGTGCTGGAACCCGGAGGGCAGCAGAAGGAAAAGAGCCAATGGCACAACCGAGGACCAGCTGACGTTACTGGGACACGGTTACTGGAACCCGGACGGGTAGCAGAAGGTACAAGAGCCAATGCAAGTAACGAGGACCAGCTGACAGTGCTTTAACCCGGAGAAGTAGCAGAAGGTACCCATGGAAATTTAAGTTGACAGGCCGCGAGCCGGCCGCAGTTACCGAATCCCACAGTACTACAGTGGGTGATTGTCCTATTGTCACAACGGAAACAGCCTTTATTTGCATATCCCGCAGCACACATAGGAAGCACCTAAACTACAGGCACAATAGAGTCGGCTAACCCGACCGCAACACGACAGGACAACTTATTGGAGGCTAAGTGACGTTTACACTGACAGGAAACAGATGGCGTGCTGTAACCAGTCTGGGCAGGAGTGAGTACCCGTGTCAATGACACTTCCGAGCAACAACTGTCGGTGTTGGAGCCCAGGGATGAGAAGAGAACCGGTTGGAGGCAGCAGGACTTTTTGCCGTTCACACAGCAGGGGAACAGCTGACATTACTGAACCCCTGTAACACAGGAGCAAGTGTTGACTGTGCTAACAGCACTTCCGAGCAACAACTGGCGGTGTTGTAGCCCAGGGATGAGAAGAGAACAGGGTGGAGGCAGCAGGACTTTTTGCCGTTCACACAGCAGGGGAACAGCTGACATTACTGAACCCCTGTAACACAGGAGCAAGTGTTGACTGTGCTAACAGCACTTCCGAGCAACAACTGGCGGTGTAGTAGCCCAGGGATGAGAAGAGAACAGGGTGGAGGCAGCATGACTTTTTGCCGTTCACACAGCAGGGGAACAGCTGACATTACTGAACCCCAGTAACACAGGAGCAAGTGTTGACTGTGCTAACAGCACTTCCGAGCAACAACTGGCGGTGTTGTAGCCCAGGGATGAGAAGAGAACAGGGTGGAGGCAGCATGACTTTTTGCCGTTCACACAGCAGGGGAACAGCTGACATTACTGAACCCCTGTAACACAGGAGCAAGTGTTGACTGTGCTAATAGCACTTCCGAGCAACAACTGGCGGTGTTGTAGCCCAGGGATGAGAAGAGAACAGGGTGGAGGCAGCATGACTTTTTGCCGTTCACACAGCAGGGGAACAGCTGACATTACTGAACCCCAGTAACACAGGAGCAAGTGTTGACTGTGCTAACAGCACTTCCGAGCAACAACTGGCGGTGTTGTAGCCCAGGGATGAGAAGAGAACAGGGTGGAGGCAGCAGGACTTTTTGCCGTTCACACAGCAGGGGAACAGCTGACATTACTGAACCCCAGTAACACAGGAGCAAGTGTTGACTGTGCTAACAGCACTTCGGAGCAACAACTGGCGGTGTTGGAGCCCAGGGTCAAGGAGGATGTTTAAATACTAGATCAAGTATTTTTCTTGTTACGTGTCAATTAAAAATGTCTATACTCCAAACAAGAGAAATATAACCTTTAGTACCATAAGATGATGATTTTACTTTAAAAAATATATGTAAATTAATAATTGACAAACATAAACGCATACATTAACATGTTGAAAAGCAATGCAAACCACAATAAAAATAGGTTAAATAATCTGCTATACGGTTTTAAATAAAAGCATACAAGTACATATCAGAATCCATTAATGATGGATAAGTAACAGTATGTACACCATTTTTATTGTATAGAAAATGAATGGCTGACTTAAAAACATAATCAGCATTACAAGTTATCTGTGACATTCATAAAACTTTACATTTGCTGAATAATATCACTAAAAAGTTTTTAAAAATATCTAAAATTTCCATCATGTAATACTGATAATATGTGCCAATCATTTATATTAACAAACAAAACCTTTAAAAAGTGCATAGTGCATAGTGAAAACAGCTATTTATGCCTGACTGTGGACTTGCAAGCATGACAACGGATAGATAAGGTATATATAGATGAGACTGCATAGCCACAGATGGTGAATGGCGATGTAATACTGTACCTCAATAAAGTGTGCGTTACTACTACATCCTTTTTTTTATATAGCTTTATAAAAGGGTATGTGCATGTATGCTTGCGCCTTTGTTTGAACGCACAGACTGGCTTCCTGCTGTGACGCGTTGGGTATTGGAGCGTCTGTGCGTCTTATGACGCAGACTAACATTCACGGTGCGCATCGTTCATCATCGCAAGCGTACCGACAACACAAAGGCGTTGTCATGACTGCTTTACTCAGTAAACATGCACCTATGATGAAACATACACGCATGTGCCCTATCACATAACAAGCTACAAGAAAAACGTGTGTGAGGTGTGACACAGCTGTTTTGTTAAGGTACAGTATTATATCGACATTGTACAGGTGTCCATATTCAGTCTGATAAATAGATATCATTCACCTATTCTATCAGTTGTCGTTCTTTCAGCACCACTTACAGGTATATATTTTGCTATTGTGACTATGCACTATTGACTTTAACAAGGTAATGCCTGATTTTTGTTACCGATTATCATGTTTACATGAAGGACCTTTATGATATGGGCTGTTAACTTTCTAATTAAATATGTATTTTTTAAAATGACACAAATATAAGTAATGTTGAAGAGGACTATTCCTACATGCATTGTTTGCACAATATTACAGGTGTACATCACGTCCCTTAATCAACATTGGATTATTATATTTACTTGTATGCTTTTATTTAAAAGCCAAGAACACTGAAGTCTAACCTACGCACTGCAGCTGTTGTCAAAGTTCAACCCACATTATGCACTTCCAACACTGCAGCATTTGAGTCATGATGTGAGTTGGATTTGTCTAAGCTATGGAGTGACAAGGTTGACTGTTATGTTTCGGTAGCTGAGGAGTGCAGGTAAAAAAGGCAATACACCAGAGCAGTTGGAATCTATGAGATTGCAGTACCCTGACTAACCACCACAACTAGAGGCAGCCGTGGAGCGTTCCTACGTTGGTCCTAGACGCCTCGTCACAGCCTGAGAAACTAAATACACCTAAAGATAGAAAGTGGAAAGCTATCTGCCCCGGAGCAGATCCCCAAAGAACATAGAAAGCCCCAAACATGTAATGGCGGTTAGACAAGAAGGAATACTGACACAGACAGAAAATAGTATGAGCAAACGTTGGGGCCCAAACTACCTAAATAGAAAAGGATAGGAAGGGCACTTACTGCAATCCCAAAAAAACCTGAAAAGCACCAACTCTACTAATTTCAAAAACACTGAGATCACACAACCTCTACCACCTAAATTAGTTCTCTGGTGTAACAAAATCAAAACAGCAGCCACTGAAAAAACTGGAAAAAGCAAATGTACAAACATCAGTGGCTGAACTAAACTGAGAGGGCAAAAGCCCCCAGAGGGGACCCTGAAGGCCCCCACAGAAGTGCAGGACAAAATGCAAAAATCAAGCACAAAAACAAAAAGAAGAAAATGTCTTATCTGTTAGCAGGAGATGCAGACACGACACAGCAGGCTACAAAGGAAACAGGAATAAAGGATTGAGACCAGAACAATTGATCACCGGCAACCCTGATGGGAAGGCGACTCCCTTATATAAGACCAGTCAGTAACACCTGATTCCCAATCCTCACAATCTTCACTGGACAGTTCAGTACCGCTTGTAACCACCAGAGGGAGCCTCTGCTCAGAACTCATTTCAAGTCCATTCACAACAGTACCCCCCCCCTTGAGGAGGGGTCACCGAACCCTCACTTGAGCAACCAGGTCGGTCAGGATGAGTTCTATGATATGCACGGATGAGTCTCCTAGCATGGATGTCCGAAGCAAACACCCAAGAATTGTCTTCCTGACCATAACCTCTCCACTTAACCAAATACTGGAGTTTCCGTCTAGAAAAACGAGAATTCAATATTTTCTCAACCATAAAACTCCATATTGCCCTCAACCAGAACAGGGTCAGGAGGCAAAGCAGTAGGAACCACTGGCTCAACAAACCTCTTCAACAAGGACTTGTGGAACACATTATGGATCTTAAATGTCCCTGGAAGAAGCAAACGAAAAGAAACAGGATAAAGAATCTCCATGATCTTATAAGGTCCAATGAACCTAGGCTTAAATTTAGGAGATGCCACTCTCATAGGAATATTTTTTGAGGACAACCAGACCAAGTCCCCCACTTTAAACCGAGGACCATCAGTCCTATGCCGGTTAGCAAACCGCTGGACCCTCTCCTGAGAGAGGGACAACCTCTCCACTACCTGGTCCCAAATCTGTTGCATACGCTCAACAACAGAGTCAACACCTGGACAGACAGAAGCCTCCGTCTGTCCCGAAGAAAATCGAGGGTGAAACCCAGAATTACAGAAAAATGGAGACATCAAAGTGGCAGAGCTAGCCCTATTATTAAGAGCAAACTCAGCCAAAGGCAAAAAAGAGACCCAGTCATCCTGATCAGCAGACACAAAGCATCTTAGATAAGTCTCCAATGTCTGGTTTGTTCTCTCAGTTTGACCATTGGTCTGAGGATGAAACGCCGAGGAGAAAGACAATTGAACACCAAGTTTAGAACAAAAGGTCCTCCAAAATCTGGAAACAAACTGGACTCCTCTGTCAGACACAATGTTCTCAGGAATGCCGTGTAAACAAACACGTGCTGAAGGAACAAAGGCACCAATTCAGAGGAGGAAGGCAACTTAGGTAATGGCACAAGATGTATCATCTTGGAAAACCTATCACAAATCACCCAGATGACGGTCATTCTCTGAGAAACAGGGAGGTCGGAAATGAAATCCATAGAGATATGGGTCCATGGTCTCTTGGGCACAGGCAATGGCATCAACAAACCACTAGAGCGAGAGCAAGGCTTGGAGCGAGAGCAAGTCCCGCAGGACTGCACAAATTCCCTGACATCAGGAGACAAGGTAGGCCACCAAAGGACCGACTAACCAAGTCTCTGGTACCAAAAATTCCGGGATGACCGGCCAACGCGGAACAATGAATCTCAGACATCACACTCTTTTTCCACTGGTCCGGGACAAACAATTTCCCAACAGGGCAGCGCTCAGGCCTATCCTCCTGACACCCCTCCAGAGCCAGTCTCAAATTGGGCGAGATGGCGGAAAGAACTACACCTTCTTTCAAAATAACAGAAGGATCAGATAACTCAGGAGAGTCCGCAAGGAAACTCTCGAGAGGGCATCCGCCTTAACATTCTTAGTGCCAGGAAGAAAGGAAACCCCAAAATTAAAACGTGTGAAAAACAAGGCCCACCTGGCCTGTCTAGGATTAAGTCGCTTGGCAGATTCCAGATAAACCAGATTCTTATGGTCCATAAGGACCACCACCTGATGTTTGGCTCCCTCCAGCCAATGTCTCCACTCTTCAAAAGCCCACTTCATGGCCAATAACTCCCGTTTACCCACTTCATAATTACGTTCAGTAGGAGAAAATTTTCGAGAGAAAAAGGCACAAGGGTTACTTTTAGAGGTCTCTGGATCTCTTTGGGACAAAACGGCACCTGCCCCAATTTCAGAGGCATCAACCTCCACCTGAAATGGCAGAGAAAACATCAGGCTGCCGTTAGAACAGGAGCAGAAGTGAATCTCTGCTTAAGTTCCTGAAATGCAGAGACTGCCTCAGGAGGCCAATTCACCACATCAGAACCCTTTTTGGTCAAATCAGTTAATGGTTTAACAATAACCGAGAAATTACCAATAAATTTACGATAAAAATTGGCAAAACCCAAAAATCTTTGAAGAGCCTTTAATGAAGTAGGTTGGACCTAATCACAGATGGCCTGAACCTTGACCGGGTCCATTTCAATAACAGATGGGGACAAAATGAATCCCAGAAATGAGATCCTCTGTACGCCAAAAAGACACTTTGATCCCTTCACATACAGAGCATTTTCTCTCAAAATCTGGAATACAGTTCGAACATGTTTCACATGAGAGTCCCAGTCATTGGAAAAAATCAAGATATCATCCAAATAAACAATCAGAAATTTATCCACAAAATCCCTGAAAATGTCATTCATGAAGGACTGGAAGACAGAAGGAGCATTAGTGAGCCCAAAGGGCATCACAAGGTACTCAAAATGCCCCTCAGGGGTATTAAATGCCATCTTCCATTCATCCCGTGCTTAATGCGAATAAGGTTATATGCCCCCTGAGGTCAAGCTTGGTAAACCAAGTAGCGTTTTTCACCCTGGAAAACAGGTCAGAAATCAAGGGTAACGGGTATTGATATTTCACAGTAATATTGTTCAAAAGACGATAATCAATACACGGCCTTAATGAACCATCCTTTTTGGCCACAAAGAAAAAACCGGCACCTAAGGGTGAAGAGGATGGTCTGATATGACCCTTCTCCAATGACTCCTTGATATAAGACCGCATAGCGTCATGTTCAGGTACAGACAAGTTAAAAAGGCGACCTTTAGGGAATTTACTACCAGGCACTAATTCAATAGCGCAGTCATAGCTCCTATGGGGAGGCAAGGATGCAGATTTACTTTCGCTAAACACATCAGAAAATCAATCAAAAAGTCAGGAACATCCTGAGCCTGGGGGAGGCAGAAAAAACAGGAGTGTTGGTATTAACATTGGCAGCCCAACTGGTTACAGACACAGATTTCCAATCCAAAACAGGATTATGAGACTGTAACCAAGGGAAACCCAGCACGATAATGTCATGCAGATTATGCAGAACCAAAAATTTGCAGCTCTCCTGATGATCAGGTTCAACCCTCATTATCACCTGAGTAGAGAACTGAGGTTTATTCTCAGCCAAAGGGGTAGAATCGATCCCCAGTAGGGGAATAGACTTCTGTAGGGGTTATCAAGGGAAACCCACAACGTTTAGCAAAATCAAAATCCATCAGGTTAATAGCTGCTCCCGAATCAACGAAAGCCTGAGCAGAAAATGAGGACAGAGAGCTAACAGTTAATAAAAACTTAGTCTGAACACTACCCAAGACAAACTGAGCGTGCAAAACGTCTTCCCCGCTTAGGGCAGACTGAAATAGCATGAGAGGCATCACCACAGTAGAAACATAACCCATTGCGCTTTCGAAACTCATGAGGCTGTGCCCCAGAAACCACTCTATCACACTGCATGGATTCAGAAGCAGGTTCACAAGGCAACACTATTCCACGCATACTTTCTCCGCTCACGCAAACGTCTGTCAATTTGAACCGCTAATGACATAGAATCATTGAGACCAGAGGGGACAGGGAATCCCACCATAACATCCTTTACATTATCTGACAGACCCTTCCGAAAAAGGGCTGCCAAAGCGTCGTCATTCATTTGGTCAGGACTGCCCACCTACGGAATCTCTGACAGTATAACTCAGCGTCATCAAGCCCCTGATTTAATGCCAACAAGGCTTTTTCAGCTTGATCAGTGACATTAGGCTCATCGTACAATAACCCAAGGCCTGAAAAAATGCATCAACATCACTCAAAACAGGATCCCCAGGTGTCAGGGAAAAAGCCCAATCCTGAGGATCGCCGCGCAGGAGAGAGATGACAATTTGAACCTGCTGCGCTGCGTTCCCTGAGGACTTAGATTTTAAGGCAAAAAACAATTTACAATTATTTTTGAAATTCAGAAACTTGGCTCGATCCCCAAAAACAAATCTGGCATGGGAATCCTAGGTTCCACAACAGGCAACCTAGCAAGATAGGTAGCAATACTCGAACCTCAGTGGCAAGCTGATCCACACGGCCAGACAACTTTGCCAACTCCATTGAGAGAAAAAATCCTCCCCAGCACCAGAGATACAGAGGGAAAAAAAAAATGCAACAAACAGAAAAATATCTCTGACAACTCTGACAACCTTTTTTCTTTCACAATATTTTTCCCTTCTGTGAGTACCATACAATTTTCAATTTTTTGGGCCGTTGATACTGTTATGTTTCGGTAGCTGAGGAGTGCAGGTAAAAAAGGCAATACACCAGAGCAGTTGGAATCTATGAGATTGCAGTACCCTGACTAACCACCACAACTAGAGGCAGCCGTGGAGCGTTCTACGTTGGTCCTAGACGCCTCGTCACAGCCTGAGAAACTAACTACACCTAAAGATAGAAAGAGGAAAGCTATCTGCCCCGGAGCAGATCCCCAAAGAACATAGAAAGCCCCAAACATGTAACGGCGGTTAGACAAGAAGAAATACTGACACAGACAGAAAATAGTATGAGCAAACGTTGGGGCCCAAACTACCTAAATAGAAAAGGATAGGAAGGGCACTTACTGCAATCCCAAAAAAACCTGAAAAGCACCAACTCTATAATTTCAAAAACACCTGAGATCACACGACCTCTACCACCTAAATTAGTTCTCTGGTGTAACAAAATCAAAACAGCAGCCACTGAAAAAACTGGAAAAAGCAAATGTACAAACGTCAGTGGCTGAACTAAACTGAGAGGGCAAAAGCCCCAGAGGGGACCCTGAAGGCCCCCACAGAAGTGCAGGACAAAATGCAAAAATCAAGCACAAAAACAAAAAGAAGAAAATGTCTTATCTGTTAGCAGGAGATGCAGACACGACACAGCAGG
>JARQOD010007340.1:0-39525 GCA_033576555.1 Oophaga sylvatica | reverse complement strand
GGCCGTGACCACCGGAGATCTTCTGCCAGGTAAGTGCCTGACTCCTGACAGACCCGACCGACGGACACTGACAGTGACAGACCCGACCGACGGACACAGACAGTGACAGTGACAAATCCGATTCCGGTATTCGATAAGACGAAAATATCGAAACGAATTATCGAAAGGCCGATAGAGCTAATATCGGCCGATATCCGATATTTGCAGTATCGTATCGCTCAACACTACTCATGACACAGTATCAGCATGGGTTTACGAGGGACCGTTCTTGTCAGACTAATCTGATAAGCTTTTATGAAGGGGTAAGTTCAGGACTGGACCAAGGGAATGCAGTGGACGTGGTGTTCATGGACTTCTCAAAAGCTTTTGATACAGTGCCACACAAAAGGTTGATACATAAAATGAGAACAATGGGGATAGGGGAAAATATGTGTAAGTGGGTTAAGAACTGGCTCATGGATAGAAAACAAAGGGTGATTATTAATGGAGCACACTTGGACTGGGTCACGGTTAGCAGTGGGGTACCACAGGGGTCAGTATTGGGGCCGCTTCTCTTTAACATATTTATTAATGACCTTGTAGGGGGCATACAGAGTAGTATTTCAATATTTGCAGATGACACTAAACTCTGCAGGGTAATAAATACAGAGGAAGATAATTTTATATTACAGGAGGATTTATGTAAACTAGAAGCTTGGGCTGATAAATGGCAAATGAGCTTTAATGGGGATAAATGTAAGGTCATGCACTTGGGTAGAACAAATAAGATGTATAATTATGTGCTTAATTGTAAAACACTGGGCAAAACTGTCACTGAAAAAGACCTGGGTGTATGGGTGGACGACAAACTCACATTTAGTGGCCAATGCCAGGCAGCTGCTGCCAAGGCAAATTTTACCTCTATACAAGTCACTGGTGCGAACACACTTAGAATACTGTGTGCAGTTCTGTTCTCCGGTGTATAAGAAAGACATAGCTGAACTGGAGCGGGTGCAGAGAAGAGCGACCAAGGTTATTAGAGAACTGGGGGGTCTGCAATACCAAAACAGGTTATTACTAGTGTTGAGCATTCCGATACTGCAAATATCGGGTATCGGCCGATATTGGCTGTATCGGAATTCCGATTCCGAGTTCCGATATTTTCGTCTTATCGGATACCGGAATCGGGATTGTCACTGTCACTGTCAGTGTCCGTCGGTCGGGTCTGTCAGGAGTCAGCGGCACTTACCCGGCAGAAGATCTCCGGCGGTCACGTCCTGCACTGCTTCATGGCCGCCATCCTCTTCTCCCCGGCGGTCACATGCAGTTTCTCGCGATAACTGCAGTGACTGCTGGGTAATCCCGGCCGTAAAGCAGTCAGTCCGATGACGTCACCGCCGGGGAAGCAGGTAATCAGCTGTGCTGCGTTGCGATGACAGCCTCTGCCTGTCATTCCGATGTAGCAGAGCTGGATCGTCGTGGGACTATCGTTACTATGGACTGCGTCGGACAGGTGGTATACTGTTGTTTTTTTTTTTTTTATTTTTTTACAGGAGATCGATGGCGTCGCAGGAATGAGAGAGTAATAAAAGAAATGAAAACTGTGTTGTCTCTTTTATTTCATTAAAATACTTTTTTCTTGCTGTGTCTTTTTTTTATACATTTAATAACTTTGGGATTAATAATGGATCGGTGTCTTATTGACGCCTATCCATTATTAACCGGGCTTATTGTCACCGTGCAATCAACGGTGACAATAACCCCTTATTACCCCGCTTGCCACCGCTACAGGGCAAGTGGGAAGAGCCGGGTAAAGTGCCACAATTGGCACATCTTTTGATGCGCCAAATGTCGGGCTGCTGTAGCCTGGTATTATCAGGCTGTTGAGGGCCAAAATCCATGGGCCTTGACAGTCTTTTAATACCAGGCCGCAGCAGTCTGCATTTTACTTGGCTGGTTAACAAAAATAGGGGGGATCCCCACGCCGTTTTTTTTTAGAGGGGATCCCTATTTTTGTTAACCAGCCAAGCTAAGCAGACTGCTGTGGCCTGGTATTATCAGGCTTGCAAGGTCCATGGATATTGGATCCTTACCAGCCTGAAAAACCAGGCCTCAGCGGTCTGCTTCATCTGGCTGGTTAACAAAAATAGGGGGGACCCCACGCCAATTTTTTCGAGGGGATCCCCTATTTTTGTTAATCAGCCAAGATATGCAGACTGCTGTGGCCTGGTATTATCAGGCTGGCAAGGTCCATGGATCTTGGCTCCTTAACAGCCTGAAAATCCAGGCCTCAGCGGTCTGCTTCATCTGGCTGGTTAACAAAAATAGGGGGGACCCTACGCCAATTTTTTTCGAGGGGATCCCCTATTTTTGTTAATTAGCCAAGATATGCAGACTGCTGTGGCCTGGTATCAGGCTGGCAAGGTCCATGGATCTTGGCTCCTTAACAGCCTGAAAATCCAGGCCTCAGCGGTTTTCTTCATCTGGCTGGTTAACAAAAATAGGGGGGACCCCCACGCCAATTTTTTTCGAGGGGATCCCCTATTTTTGTTAATCAGCCAAGATATGCAGACTGCTGTGGCCTGGTATTATCAGGCTGGCAAGGTCCATGGATCTTGGCTCCTTAACAGCCTGAAAATCCAGGCCTCAGCGGTTTTCTTCATCTGGCTGGTTAACAAAAATAGGGGGGACCCCACGCCAATTTTTTTCGAGGGGATCCCCTATTTTTGTTAATCAGCCAAGATATACAGACTGCTGTGGCCTGGTATTATCAGGCTGGCAAGGTCCATGGATCTTGGCTCCTTAACAGCCTGAAAATCCAGGCCTCAGCGGTCTGCTTCATCTGGCTGGTTAACAAAAATAGGGGGGACCCCACGCCATTTTTTTTTCGAAGGGAACCCCTATTTTTGTTAATCAGTTCCCTCTGACGTCACTGATTGTGTCCCTGGCTGACCTGAAGTGAAAGTGGAAAGCAATCAATTAAGCTTTCCACTTAAGGGCCCGTCTCACATAGCGATATCGCTACCGAGATTGCTGCTGAGTCACTAGTTTTGTGACGCAGCAGCGAGCTCACCAGCGATATCGCTGTGTGTGACATTCAGCGACGATCAGCCCCCCTGCCGGGTATCGCTGATCGTCGCTGAAATGTCAGGACCTTTGATCGCTGGTTTCCCGCTGACAGGCACACATCGCTGCGTGTGACAGGCGGGAGACCAGCGATCCGCTGGTAACCAAGGTACACAGCGGGTTTCCAGGCGCGGGGCGGTGACCCGACATGAAATGACACTTGGTGTACATAGGGTTAACCATGTCTTTTCATGTCCTTTGCTATCTAATTTGCACAAACAATTAAATCAGACTATGTGTGCAAAATTTCACACCTGTAGGGGTTAATTAAAGGTGTAAATTTGTAGCAAAAAAGTCCGTTTTTTTTACAACGAATTTACACCTTTAATTAACCCCTACAGGTGTGAAATTTTGCACACATAGTCTGATTTAATTGTTTGTGCAAATTAGATAGCAAAGGACATGAAAAGACATGGTTAACCCTATGTACACCAAGTGTCATTTCATGTCGGGTGCTTCTGTCTTTTCACTGAAGCCGGCTTTACCCGGCAATTGAATCAAAGGATATTTTACTATGTAGAAGTGTATAAAACTATACATATATGTATATATATATTGTCACAATGACATGTATATATATATATATGTATTCTATGTGTGTATATTTAGTGTTTACAAGGAAAGAATGGGGTTTTTTTAGTTGCGATATTTTGTTCCCATAGACTTACATGGGACTTCCGGTATCGGTATCGGGTATCGCCGATATTTTAGTGATATCGGCGATACCATTCCGATTCCGATACTTTAGGATATCGGAAAGTATCGCTCAACTCTAGTTATTACACTTGGGGTTATTTAGTTTGGAAAAACGAAGGCTTAGGGGTGATCTTATTACAATGTATAAATATATGAGGGGACAGTACAAAGACCTTTCTAATGATCTTTTTACTCTTAGACCTGTGACGGGGACAAGGGGGCATCCTCTAAGTCTGGAGGAAAGAAGGTTTAGCCATAATCACTGACGCAGATTCTTTACTGTAAGAGCAGTGAGACTATGGAACTCTCTGCCGTCTTATGTTGTAATGAGTGATTCCTTACTAAAATTTAAGAAGGGACTGGATGCCTTTCTTGAAAGGTATAATATTACAGGCTATATTCACTAGTTTCCTAGATACAGCGTTGATCCAGGGAGCTAGTCTGATTGCCGTATGTGGAGTCGGGAAGGAATTTTTTTCCCCAATGTGAAGCTTACTGTTTGCCACTTGGGATTTTTTTGCCTTCCTCTGTATCAACATGTTAGGGCAGGTTAGGATAGGATATGGGTTGAACTAGATGGACTTAAAGTCTTCCTTCAACCTTAATAACTATGTTACTATGTCTCCGGTGTTCTGGCCTGTCTCCTGGCAGCCCCTCCAGCCTCTGGACACTACGCTGAGAGACACAGCAAGCCTTCTTGTCACAGCTCGCGTTGATGTGGCATCCTGGATGAGCTGCACTACCTGAGCCAGTTGTGTGGGTTGTAGAGTCCGTCTCATGCTACCACGAGTGTGAAAGCACAACCAACTTTCAAAAGTGACCAAAACGTCAGCCAGAAAGCATTGGTACTGAGATGTGGTCTGTGGTCTCCACCTGCAGAACCACTCCTTTATTGAGTGTGTCTTGATAATTGCCAATAATTTCCATCTGTTTTCTATTCCATTTGCAGAACAGCATGTGAAATTGATTGTCAATCAGTGTTGTGTTATGATATGGTAGCCGAGGAGGACAGTAACACAAATATCCAAGGCAGCCAGTCACCCAGAGTGGTTGGTAACTAATGGATTGCAGACCCTAAAGTAACCGCACAACTCGAAGCAGACGTGGGACGTACCTACGATGACCTAGATGCCTCGACACAGCTGGAGAGTTAGCTAAGCCTAAAGATACAAAGGGGAAAGCTAACTGCCCGGAAGTAGCACCCCAAAGGAATAGGTAGCCCCCACACATATATTGGCGGTGAGACAAGATAAAATACAAACGCAGGCAGAAAATAGAGTAAGCAAACGCTGGGGACCAAAACTGTCTAGATAATACAGGACAGAAAAGAATACTTTCTGCAATCCAGCAAAACCCTAGGAAAAATTCCAACACTTCTGATTCCAAAATATACTGAGACAACACGATCTCTCCCGCTAGAGCAGAACTCTGGTGTGAACAGGTAGCTACCCAGCAGCCACTGAAATAACAGCGAATGAACAAATGAACCGAGGTAAATGAGAAACAGAGTGTCATGTATAGTGTACAGTTCCTACAGCGTCTTGTGCTTGGGTGCGAGGAAAACACATGAGACACAGGTTGATATGAAATGACTTGTATTACTTCATACAAGCATGCAGAAAAGGTCACACAGTTTGCAGGAACAGAGGCAGGAGAACACAGCAGGCCAGAGTAACTTCAAGCTCTACAATAACTCTCCAAAGCAGGTTCAGGATCTCTTCTCTGTACCGTAATTCCTCTGCAAACATGGATTCACCAGACAGCAGGTTTCCAGAGTCCAAAAGTGTTCCAAAGTTCCTCAGTAGGAAATAGCTGGAGTCCAAAATCCTAGGTTTCCAGGAGTCAGGTCACAGGCTGACTGAAGCTTGATTCAGGAGCACTGATTGTTCAGCTGAGGCTGCTTAAGAAGCAAGAGGAGAGAATCAGGGCGGGAACATGAAAGCTGGAACCTCCATATTAACTGAGGGCAAGATAGCTGCAGCAAGACAGAAAGCAAAATGGCCGACGGAAAACTGAGTTTCAAGGAACATGTCAAAAGAGACAAAGAACCTTACATTACTCCCCCCTTAGGGACAACCTCCGGATGACCTCAGACCAGGCTTGTCAGGGTACCTCTGATGAAACTGGCGGAGCAGGCGAGGAGCATTTACATTATTGACTGGCTCCCATGAGTTGTCCTCCACTGGGTAGCCCTGCCATTTAATCAAATATTGCAACTGATTTCTGTACAACCTGGAATCTAGAATCCTTTCCACCATAAATTCTTCCTGACCATCGACCAGCACTGGGTCAGGGCAAGGAGAAGAACGTCCAGGAAACGTATTGGGTGTTGCAGCCTTTAGTAGGGATACATGAAAGACAGGGTGGATTCTCATAGTTCTGGGCAGTTGAAGACGACAAGCAACAGCACTTATAATCTTACTGATCTTATAAGGTCCAATGTACTTATGTCCCAATTTAGACGATGGAATCTTTATTTTAAGATTTCTGGTTGACAGCCAGACCAAATCTCCTACCTTGAAAGCTGGTGCAGGTTTACGAAATTTATCTGCTGCTTTCTTGTACCTTTCCTGAGCCAATTCTAGATTTTCCTTTAGAAGATCCATATTCTTTTGTAAAGAAGTGATTCTTTCAGCCACTGCCGGCAATGGCGTATCTATGGGAAATCGAGGAAGAATGTTAGGATGATAACCTAGATTGGAGTAAAAAGGAGACTGCTTAGTGGAGGCGCTCTGAGAGTTGTTATAAGAGAACTCAGCCAGTGGAAGTAGATCCACCCAATCATCTTGTAGGTGGCAGATAAAGCAGCGGAGATACTGCTCCAGGGTCTGATTGGTTCGTTCTGTCTGTCCATTAGTCTGGGGATGAAAAGCAGAAGAAAGGTTTACTTTAATGTCCAATGCGGCACAGAAATTTTGCCAAAACCTTGAAGTGAATTGCACCCCTCGATCCGAAATGACCTCATCCGGTACTCCATGTAAGCGAAACACATTCTTAATCATTAAGTCTGATGTCTGTTTTGCAGTGGGTAAACCGACACAAGGGATAAAATGAGCTGCCTTTGTTAGACGATCAACCACCACTAGAATGGTGTTCTTCCCTTGAGAGGTTGGTAACTCCACAATGAAGTCCATAGAAATGGATCCCCACGGGCGGGACGGGGTGGGAAGAGGTTGTAACAGACCAGTTGGTGAGGAGCGAGGTGTTTTGCATCTTGCACAGACTTCACATGAAGTGACATAGTTTAAACATCTTTCCTGTAAGTGGGCCACCAAAAGAAACGAGAAAGAAATTCTTGTGTCTTTAGAATTCCCCTATGCCCGGCTATCTTGGAATCGTGGATGAGTTGCAATACTCTCAATCTGACTGTTTCAGGTATATACAGACGTTGTCCCTGAATCCACACACCATTCTTAAAAACAAGACTTACGTCCCTTGGGGGTTGAGCCAACAAAGAATCCGCATGGTATGCTTCCTTGATGTCCTTAAGTAGGTCTTGATTATGAATCACTCCCAGGAATCTAGAGTCAGGAAGAATAGTCTTAGGAGGAGTAAGTGGACGTGTCTCTGTTGAATGAATCCTAGAGAGTGCATCAGCCTTTCCATTGTGCGATCCTGGTCTATAAGAAATTACAAAATTAAATTGGTTTAGGAAAAGATTCCAGCGAGCCTGGCGAGGAGTCAGGCACTTAGCCGACCTGATAAATTCAAGGTTACGATGGTCTGTCAGGACGACTATTTGCTGTGCAGCTCCCTGAAGAAGGTGTCTCCATTCCTTGAAGGCGGCAATAATGGCCAACAATTCTCTATTGCCCACATCGTAGTTCTTCTCAGCCGAATACAACTGCTGGGAAAAGAAGGCACAGGGATGCAAGACATTCTTCTCACCTGTTCTCTGAGAGAGTATAGCTCCAACGGCACAGTCTGAAGCATCCACCTCTATTATGAAGGCAAGCTCGGGGTTGGGATGTACTAAGATAGGTGCGGTGGTAAATTTATCCTTTAAACAGGAAAATGCTTCCTGCGCTTGCGGGGTCCAGGAGAACCTAGACTGTTTCCGGGTAAGTTGGGTGATAGGTGACACTACCTCAGAGAAATTCCTAATGAAACGTCTATAGAAGTTGGCAAACCCGATGAAGCGCTGCACCTCCTTCACATTTCTAGGAATTGGCCAATCCTTGATGGCTTGGGTCTTGCTTCCATCCATACTAATCCCTTGCGTAGATAGTACATACCCCAGAAATTGAATTTCGGTCCTATGGAATTCACATTTTTCAAGTTTGATGTAGAGATGGTTTTGTCTTAGGCGTTCTAAGACCATTCTCACATCTCCATGATGTTCCTCTGTGGAGTTAGAAAAAATTAGAATATCATCCAGATAAATCACCACAAATGTATCTAGGAGATCCCTGAAGATGTCATTCACCAAGTGTTGGAAAGTGGCTGGGGCGGTACTCAGACCAAAAGGCATAACTAGATATTCAAAGTGTCCATAGCGTGACCTGAATGCAGTCTTCCATTCATCCCCAGGTCTAATACGGACCAAGTTATAGGCCCCACGGAGATCCAGTTTAGAGAAAATTTTGGCGTGCTGCACTCTCTCCAACAACTCAGGGATTAAAGGCAATGGATAACGGTTTCTAATAGTAACCTTGTTGAGTTCCCTATAGTCTATGCAGGGTCTCAGAGATCCATCTTTCTTCTTCACAAAGAAGATGGGTGCACCTGCGGGAGATGAAGAGGGGCGTATGAAGCCTTTGGCTAGATTTTCATCTATGTAGTCCTTCAAAGCTTTTAGCTCGGGCCCCGCTAGGGGGTAGATCTTACCAAAAGGTATCTCGGCTCCAGGCAATAATTCGATTGGACAATCATATGGACGGTGAGGAGGAAGCTGATCAGCGTTCTTCTTGTCACATAAATCCACATAGTCCTGGTATACAGCTGGTAGTTCAGGGACTGACATGGTTCCTTTAGGAACAGAGCAAGCTGAAACTCCTTGACTCATCTGTTTCTCCGGAAAGTGTAATTCCTTGGTCTCCCAGTTAATCGTAGGATTCTGCGCCTGTAGCCATGGTAGCCCTAGAATAATGGGAAAGTGGGGAGAAGAGATAAGCATAAAAGACATTTTCTCCTGATGATCTTTACCCATAAGGACCCTCAAAGGCTCTGTTTCCTGATCCACTGGTCCAGAGGTCAGCAGGGAGCCATCCACAGTCTCCATCTGTACTGGAGTAGCCTTCTTCACTGAACGTATCCCCTGTTTCAGAGCAAAGGAGATATCCATAAAATTTCCACTTGCTCCTGAGTCGATCATAGCAGAGCTAGACACCCAGACTGAGTCAACCCAGAGTTTGATGGAAAGGAAGCAATGAGAATTGTTTCTTTTACAAATCAGCTGGGACACCGCTGAGGAAACTTGAAAAATTGCAGCGTTTATACCGTCATCGTCCCAGAACTAACAGAGTTTAAGTCCGAGAAATCAAGATATCTTGCAGCAGATCTCTCTGGAATCTGAGGCTCGGACATGACAGAGCTCCTCTCGCAACACTCACAGTGAATGACTGCTGCAGTAGTCTTACGAGAACGGCTGGGGCAGTTTATAATGAAGTGCCCTGACTTACCACAGTAGAAACATAGATTTTCCTTTATACGATGTTCTTTGCGTGCATCACTAACCCGTCTTTGTAAAGAGTCCACCTGCATGGGTTCAGGTTCTGGTTCCCTTGTGATCCTACTCAAAGGTTCCTTAGCTGAGGAGGGAGGTAGGAAAAGGTTAGTGCGATTATTTTCGAACCATCTCTCTTGTCTGCGTTCAGTCAGACGAGCATCAATACGGATACAATAGTTAATAAAGTCACCTAACGCAGTGGGAGGGTCGGCACAAGCAAGTTCATCCTTAATCAGTGGAGACAACCCTTTCCGAAAAATAGATTTTTTGGCGGAAGTGTCCCAAGTGGTATCAAGAGCCCATCTCCTGAAATCCAAGGCATATTCGGCTACTGAACGCTTACCTTGGCGCAAAGTTAACATGGCTGCTTCAGCTGTTGCACCTCGATTGGGGTCATCAAACACCTGCCCCATGGCTGAAATAAAAGCATCAAGGTGATTCAAACAATCATCCTCAGTCTCAATCAGAGGGTTTGCCCACATCAAAGCCTTATTGGTAAGCAACATGATTATAGTAAGCACTTTGGATCGTTCAGTGGGAAATTGTGAAGCATGTGCAGAGAAAAATAGATTGCATTGGTTAATAAATCCCCTGAATTTCTCACGTTCACCGCCAAAACGAAAAGGAGGTAACTTGGGGATCCCAGAACTCGGGGTTATGGCAGGAGCCTGGACTCGTTCCTCTAGAGCCTCAATCCTGGCTCGTAATTCCTGGGTAGTTTGTCCAAACACTTGCAAATTATGATTAGTGAGGTCCTGTAGGCTTGCAAAACGGGTCTTTATAGTCTGTATATCTGCAAGGATTGTATCAGTCACTCCGCAAAGCTCCTTTATGCGGGCCTCCATCTTCCAGATCTTTTAAGGCAGAAGTGCTGGAAGGAGAAGAGAAAAGGAAAAAAAAAAAAAAACAATAGTGTTTACCTGTGGTAACACTCCAGAGTAACATTTAAGGGAATGCGCTCACCTGGAATGGTTGTGAGAAGTCACAACCACTGTCATCACAGAAGGTATTAAACGGCATCTAATATCCACAGTCACAGCAGACACGGCTTTCCCAGACCCAGCAGACACTAAACATTGGCTCCTGAATCTTGTCATGTATAGTGTACAGTTCCTATAGCGTCTTGTGCTTGGGTGCGAGGAAAACATATGAGACACAGGTTGATATGAAATGACTTGTATTACTTCATACAAGCATGCAGAAAAGGTCACACAGTTTGCAGGAACAGAGGCAGGAGAACACAGCAGGCCAGAGTAACTTCAAGCTCTACAATAACTCTCCAAAGCAGGTTCAGGATCTCTTCTCTGTACCGTAATTCCTCTGCAAACATGGATTCACCAGACAGCAGGTTTCCAGAGTCCAAAAGTGTTCCAAAGTTCCTCAGTAGGAAATAGCTGGAGTCCAAAATCCTAGGTTTCCAGGAATCAGGTCACAGGCTGACTGAAGCTTGATTCAGGAGCACTGATTGTTCAGCTGAGGCTGCTTAAGAAGCAAGAGGAGAGAATCAGGGCGGGAACATGAAAGCTGGAACCTCCATATTAACTGAGGGCAAGATAGCTGCAGCAAGACAGAAAGCAAAATGGCCGACGGAAAACTGAGTTTCAAGGAACATGTCAAAAGAGACAAAGAACCTTACACAGAGACCAGCGCAGGCCCAGCAGGGGGACCCGGCTGACCTCACTCAGAAGGCAGAAAAAAACAAAAGAAAACAAAACCACAGAAACAAGCAGAAAATAACTTATCTGAAAGTTGCAGGAGACAGCAGAAAAAAAGCTGACTTCCAAACTGGACCAGGAAGAGACAACTAATCACCAGCGAGGATCATGGGAAAGTTACTCCCTTAAATCTCCCCAGTCATCACTCCCAGATTGCCAATCTTCCACAGCTGAATCCTCAGCTGAAGGGCCTCTGTCAGTCAAGGTAGCTTCATTAATATCAACAGCCACCAGAGGGAGCCCCAACTCAGAATCCAGAGCATTCACAACAGTGTTGCTGTTGTGAATGTGTTAGAAATGAATTCTGAGCAGAAGATTGTGAAGATTGGTAATCAGGTGTTACAGACTGGTCTTATATAAGGGAGGTTCCCTCCCATCAGGGTTGCCGGTGATTAATTGTTCTTGTCTCAACTTTTGTTCCTGGTTCACTTGGAAGCTTGCTGTGTCTTGCCTGCATCTTCTGCTAACAGATAAGATATTTTCTGCTTTTATTTTTGTGCTTGCTTTTTGCATTTTGTCCTGCACTTCTGTGGAGGTCAGCCAGGTCCCCTCTGGGGGCTTGTGCTCCTCTCAGTTTATCTGAGCCACTGTTATTTGTTCATTTGCCTTTTCCAGTTTTTTCATTGGTGCTGCTTAGTTTTGTTACACCAGAAAACTAATTTAGGTGGTAGAGGTCGTGTGATCTCAGGTGTTTTTTGCAATTAGTGGGTTGGTATTTTTTTAGGGTTTTTTGGATTGCAGTAAGTGTCCTTCCTATCCTTTTCTTTCTAGGAATATTGGGCCCCAACGTTTGCTCATACTATTTTCTGTCTGTGTCTGTATTTCCTCTTGTTTAACCGCCATTACATGTTTGGGGGCTTCCTATGTTCTTTGGGGATCTGCTCCGGGGCAGATAGTTTTCCTCTTTCTTTCTTTAGGTGTAGTTAGCTTCTCAGGCTGTGACGAGGCGTCTAGGACCAACGTAGGTACGCTCCACGGCTGCCTTTAGTTGTGGTGGTTAGTCATGGTTAGAGTTGAGCGATACTTTCCGATATCCTAAAGTATCGGAATCGGAATGGTATCGCCGATATCACTAAAATATCGGCGATACCCGATACCGATACCGGAAGTCCCATGTAAGTCTATGGGAACAAAATATCGAAATAAAAAAAAACCCATTCTTGCCTTGTTGGTTAATTGTACATGAAGGAAAACAAGAAAGAGTAATGTAGAATGTATTGGGGAAGGTTGAGGAGACATTAAAGGCATAGATGTTTAACCCAATCAAATGGAATAGCATAAATATTTTTTTTTTAAAGATGTTCGGATTGACGAAGAAATTGACAATGTTAACGTTTTTTATATTTTGGCAAATATGTATATTACACAACTTCCATGCTCTTCATCTTCACCTTTTTAACTTTTCACACACTTTCTCCTTCATAATCTTCTGCAGCATCATCTTTTTCATCAAATTATTCTTCATCTTCACCTTCTTTATCTTCTTCTTAAACTTCTTGCTATTCATCTTTGTTAACATTACTCATATTCTTCTTATTAAACTATTATTCTTATTCATATTCTGCTTCATCTTCTTCATCATATTCTTATTTGTGACAGAGAATCCTGTACTTGTAATCTGTCAAAGTATGAATTTTTCATCCTTCCGTTCTTGCTGTCACAAAAGATTTAAATTACAACAGTATTTGTCCGTGTTCAGTTTAGCCTGCAGCAGCAGGCATTTTCCAGGGGCACCACGAGGAGGAACGGACTCACCCCCATACACTGCTTAGTCTTCTTCTGCTTAGAATTTAGAGCATATATTTTGCTCTTCATTTTGGTCTTATACTTCATGTTCTTCTGCTTTTAGATCTTCTGCTTATTGTTCTTGTGTCTCTTGTTCCGTATCTTGTATTTGTAGCACAATCTTGTACCAGCTGATGTTACTGGGACACGGTTACTAAGCAGGAGGTACCTGTGCTCCAAAGCACTACCAAGGACCAGCAGACGTTGCTGGAACTCGGATACCGAGATGGAGGCACCTAGGCCAAAGGCACTGCGGAGAACCAGTTGACGGTACTGGAACCCGGACGGGTAGCAGAAGGTACAAGAGCCAATGCAAGTAACGAGGACCAGCTGACTGTGCTGGAACCCGGAGGGGCAGCAGAAGGAAAAGAGCCAATGGCACAACCGAGGACCAGCTGACGTTACTGGGACACGGTTACTAAGCAGGAGGTACCTGTGCTCCAAAGCACTACCAAGGACCAGCAGACGTTGCTGGAACTCGGATACCGAGATGGAGGCACCTAGGCCAAAGGCACTGCGGAGAACCAGTTGACGGTACTGGAACCCGGACGGGTAGCAGAAGGTACAAGAGCCAATGCAAGTAACGAGGACCAGCTGACTGTGCTGGAACCCGGAGGGGCAGCAGAAGGAAAAGAGCCAATGGCACAACCGAGGACCAGCTGACGTTACTGGGACACGGTTACTAAGCAGGAGGTACCTGTGCTCCAAAGCACTACCAAGGACCAGCAGACGTTGCTGGAACTCGGATACCGAGATGGAGGCACCTAGGCCAAAGGCACTGCGGAGAACCAGTTGACGGTACTGGAACCCGGACGGGTAGCAGAAGGTACAAGAGCCAATGCAAGTAACGAGGACCAGCTGACTGTGCTGGAACCCGGAGGGGCAGCAGAAGGAAAAGAGCCAATGGCACAACCGAGGACCAGCTGACGTTACTGAACCCCAGTAACACAGGAGCAAGTGTTGACTGTGCTAACAGCACTTCCGAGCAACAACTGGCGGTGTTGGAGCCCAGGGTCAAGGAGGATGTTTAAATACTAGATCAAGTAATTTCCTTGTTACCTGTCAATTTTAAATGTCTATACTTCAAACAAGAGAAAGATAACCTTTACTACCATAAGATGATGATTTCATTTAAACTAATATCTAGATAAATAAAGAATTGACAAACATAAACACATACATTAACATGTTGAACAGCAATGCAAACCACAAAATAAATTAGTTAAGGAATCTGCTATACGGTTGTACATAAAAGCATACAAGTACATATCTGAATCCATTAATGATGGATAAGTAACAGTATGTACACCATTTTTATTGTATAGACAATGAATGTCTGACTTCAAAACATCATCAGCATTACAAGTTATCTGTGATATTACTAAAATGTTCCATTTGCTGAATAATGTCACTAAATATTTTATACAAAATTATACAATTTCCATCATGTAATACTCATAATATGTGGCAATAATCATTTTTATTAACAAACATAACCTTTAAAAAGTGCATAGTGCATAGTGAAAATTGCTATTTATGGCTGACTGTGACTGTCGACTTGGAAGCATGACAACAGATAGATAAGGTATATATAGATGAGACTGCATAGCCACAGATGGTGAATTGCGATGTAATACTGTACCTCAATAAAGTGTGCGTCACTACTACATAATTTTTTTTATATAGCTTTATAAACAGGGTACATGGATGTATGCTTGTGCCTTTGTTTTGACGCACAGACTGCCTTCCTGCTGAGACGCATTGGGTAGTGAACAGTTGTGTGCAGTGTTCACTGCAGTCTCTGCGGAATAACCACACTTAGACCTTATAACTTTTCAGACTTTCTTTATCAATCTACCAAGATGAAGAAGGCAGGGAGTAAGGCACGTGGTCGTGGAGTTTCTTCAGGGAGAGGACGTGGGGATTCTGTGGCTGCTGCGGCCCCAGTGACACAGCATCCACCAGTTTTCCCCGTGAGCGTTCCTTTATGCGCACTTTTGTAGGAGCTCGGAGTACCCCCCTGCTGCGGGAAGAACAAATTGAAGCCGTTGTTGTTTGGATGTCAGCCAATGCATCGACTTCAATTGCTTCCACCTCCTCTCAGGACCACAGCACTGTTGGGCAACCATCTGTCTCTTCACCGCCTGGCAAATTGCCCAGGCAGTCAGAGAGTTCTGTACAGGAGCCAGCTGAGTGTCTGCTTCTGTTCTCAGAATCTATTGGCTTGCAAACAGGGGCCCAGCCAAGCAGCATTCTGTAATGTGAAGAGGGAGTATGCAGTGATGCGCAACAGCTGTGTCTCTCTGAATCTGAAGAGGCGGGTGAGACAGTGCCGATGGTCAGCACACCGCAGAACGCATCTGATGATGATGAGACCCAGGTGCCAGTTTCTGTTGAGCATGGTGCTGGCCAGACCACCCAACAGCAGGTGTTGGAAGAGGGTAGTGGAGATGATGAGGTCCAAGACCCAACATGGCATGAGGAACAGGAAGGTGGTGGGAGCAGCTCAGAGGAATAATAATAATATTTATTTATATAGCGCCATCATATTCCGCAGCGCTTTACAGTTTAGCAGTTTCAGAACACAAGTCATAAGTAACAACGTTAACAATACAATAATTTAAGCTAAATAAGTCGCCCCTGCTCGTGACAGCTTACAATGTACAATGAGATGGGGGAGATACAAAGTATAGGTGTTTATATACAATGGTGCATTTACAATGATGTTCCAGCCATCTTAAGGGACTGAGGGATGGAGATAGTGAATGGGCTAGAGACACACACACACTTACACAGAATACATAGAATGACTTTGATTAGTGAATGTGATAGGCCGCTCTGAACAAATGTGTTTTGAGGGAGCGCCTGAAACCATGCAAATTGCGGATAGTCCTAATTTCTTGGGGTAGAGCATTCCAGAGGATTGGCGCAGCGCGGGTGAAGTCTTGGAGTTGGGAGTGGGAGGTACGGATTAGTGCAGAGGTTAGTCGAAGGTCGTTTGCAGAGTGCAGCAGTCGGTTAGGCCGATAAATATAAATAAGGGAGGAGATGTAGGGGGGTGCTGCGCTGTGGAGAGCTTTGTTGGTGAGAACCAGTAATTAGAATTGGATCCTATAATGAATGGGCAGCCACTGCCAGTGTAATGAGTGGCGAATAACTCTATGAAGGATATCTGCCACGTTTTGCGTGCGTTTGATGAGTCAACGCGGATGGCGAGTGCAGATGATGCACTAGTCAGCCTGACTGTCCCCCTTATCTGCCTGCTTCAAAAAACACTGCAAGCACTAAGGCATGAGGTTTTGGAAGAGGTGGAGGATGAGGAGTCACAAATTCCATCACCTTCTGGACAGTCAGCGCAACGTGGTTCCTCACAAAGGGCTGGAGGACTTTCAAAGTACCATGCTGTATCAACAATTGAACCTCCAGAGTCGCTGTCTATATTTTCATAACCATTACAAACTTTTAATGTATTTACAAAGCACATAATGTACATTTTTTGTCTATCCTTTTGTAATGCTATTGTGTTTCCATAAACTGATGTTACAGAATTATGATACAAAGTTTTTAAATTTTGAGTTTTAAATTTTGTAAATTTATATGTATTTGAAGGACTTTGTGAGGAGGATGAGGAGGAGTCAATGGAGGAGGAAGACATCGCTCCAGAGGGAGGTAGACAATGCTCTAGTCAGTATGTAGACCAAGGGTGGGGTGATGCACAGCAGGCGGAGATGACGCCTCTTGCAGGGGACAACGTTTCTTGGCCAGTTGGGAGTCTGCAGCACATGGTTGATTTCATGCTGCAGTGGCTGAGAAACGACCGCCGCATCGAACACATTCACACCACGTCTGATTATTGGGTGTACACCCTCCTAGACCCTCGCTACCGGGACAACTTACAAAGCCTCATCACACCGTTGAACCGGGAGCGTAAAATGCGGAAGTACCAAGACACACTGGTGCAATCCATAATGTTCTCCATTCCAGCCGAGAGCACTGCTGCTGCTACTGATTTACAAAGCAGCTCTGTGCGTCGAGGCAGTGGAGACAGCTCTGCAACAAGAGGGAGCACAAGCAGCGCCTCTGCACAGGGCAAGAACAGTATGTTCCAAATGTGTCGAAGTTTTGTGGCAGCGCCACCAATGTCTACACCATCCGAGACGGCTCCAGTCAGCAGGAGGCAACATTTCCGTAAGATGGTGACAGACTACATGTCTTGCCCTCTCAGTGTACTCTCAGATGGCTCTTCCCCATTCAAGTTTTGTGTCTCTAAGCTGGATACATGGCCAGAGCTTAGCCAGTATGCATTGGAGGTGCTGGCTTGATCTGCTGCCAGTGTATTATCGGAGCGCGTCTTTACTGCTGCAGGTGGTGTACTAACAGACCGTTGCATGCGACTATCCTACGATAATGTAGAACGGCTTACTTTTCTGAAAATGAACTAGGCATGGATCTCGCCTGAATTTGCCTGTCCGGTTTCAGATTAACTAACTGGTTGGCAACGTTTTCCATGTCTCCTGTTATGTTCATCTTTCTACCACCTGAGCTATACTCCCTGGGCTACAACACTGCCAGTTGCTGCTCAGAAGTGTCGTGTCCACAGACCAATACACAAGCTATAGTGATAGTGGGTTCAGTAACGCCTGCTGTTCCCCTGCTGTGTGTCCGGCAAAATTACTGCTACCTAGCTACACATGTTGAAAAAAACATGACATGTTAAAGTGGCTAGTGCTACACATAGATATCAGGCTACACCCTTATTTCTAAGCTGTAAACAAGTGAAACGTCAAATTTAAAACCATTCAATGATTAGTGTTGGTAACAAATCTGTAACTAAATAATTGTGACATATTATGGCAGATATCCACATGTCTAACACAAATGCTAACACAAAAGCATACTTATGCTATAGGGTACTGATGGTGAACCTTCTCACTCCATAACTTTGACCAATCCAACTCACATCATGCCTCAAATGCTGCAATGTTGGAAGTGCATAATGTGGGTTGAACTTTGACAACAGCTGCAGTGCGAAGGTTATCCTTCTGTGTTCTTGGCTTTTAAATAAAAGCATACAAGTAAATATAATAATACATTGTTGATTAAGGGACATGATGTACACCTGTAATATTGTGCAAACAATGGATGTAGGACTATTCCTCTTCAACATTACTTATATTTGTGTCATTTGAAAAAATACATATTTTAGTTAAAAATTAAAAACCCATGTTCAGTAGCTGTGAAAGGCCCGTTTGTGTACTTCTATATTGTTTGCAACCAATGTATTGTATACGGATGGAAGCACGTCACTGTAATAGATTTGAATTATTTTAAATAGAATAAAGCAGCACCAATTTTAGAAAAATGACAAGGATGAGCCAGTGACAGACACTCAGCAGAGTACACGCAGCGGTGGTTGAAGAAGTAAATGGAGCGTGATCTGCATTTTAAAAAAAAAAAAATAAAAATACCTCACAGACTGCAGTGAACACTGAAACACAACTATTCACAATCTGTGAAAGGCTACTCCTTTGTGTACTTCTATAGTGTTTGCAACCAATGTATTGTATACGGATGGAAGCGCGTCACACTAATAGATTAGATTTATTTTAAATGGAATGTAGCAGAACCAATTGGAGATAAATGAAAAGGATGAGCCACTGAGACACGCTCAGCAGAGTACAAGCAGCAGTGCTTGAACAAGTAACTGGAGCGTGATGTGCACTCAAAAAAGTAAAAAACACAGACTGAAGTGAACACTGAAACACAACTGTCCACAATCTGTGAAAGGCTACTCCTTTGTGTACTTCTATAGTGTTTGCAACCAATGTATTGTATACGGATGGAAGCGCGTCACACTAATAGATTAGATTTATTTTAAATGGAATGTAGCAGAACCAATTGGAGATAAATGAAAAGGATGAGCCACTGAGACACGCTCAGCAGAGTACAAGCAGCAGTGCTTGAACAAGTAACTGGAGCGTGATGTGCACTCAAAAAAGTAAAAAACACAGACTGAAGTGAACACTAAAACACAACTGTCCACAATCTGTGAAAGGCTACTCCTTTGTGTACTTCTATAGTGTTTGCAACCAATGTATTGTATACGGATGGAAGCGCGTCACACTAATAGATTAGATTTTTTTCCACTAAAATGGAGCAGCACCAATTAGAGAAAAATGTGAAGGATGAGGCAGTGACACACGCTCAGCAGACTACAACCAGCAGTGGTTGAAGAACTAACTGGAGCGTGATCTGCACTCAAAAAATCAAAACCTCACAGACTGCAGTGAACACTGAAACACAACTATTCACTATCTGTGAAAAGCTCCTTTCTGTACTTCTATAGTGTTTGCAACCAATGTATTGTATACGGATGGAAGCACGTCACACTAATAGATTTGATTTTTTTCTAATATAATGGAGCTGCACCAATTCCACTAAATAAAATAAAAAAAAAAAAAGAGTCAGTGACACGTGCAGATGCCTACAAACAGCGGTGGATGCAGAGCAAACTGCAGCGTCACCTGCACTGTCACACACACACCTTGCACAGAGCTGTTAAAACAACACTGGCAAAATGAAGCTTTACACAGCGGTTGGTAAACTAGCCTGCCTCAAGCACAGTAGTACACAAAATCGCAATATCTAACTGTCCCTCAGAGTCAGCACAGCAGCGTTCTGTCCCTAACTGAGTTCACAGCACAGTGACGCTAAAATGGCTGCGGCGCCTTTTATAGTGCATTCTGACATCATTTCAGCAGCCAATCACAGCCATGCCATTAGTTAAGATGACCGCATCATTACAGGATGTGCCCACACTTCGTAGGATTCCTCATTGGCTGACTAAAATCACATTGCCTCTCAAAGAATTATGGGAACTTCCGATTCCGGTATACGATATTGAAAAAGTATCGGAATTAAGTATCGGAATTCCGATAACGCGAATATCGGCCGATACCCGATACTTGCGGTATCGGAATGCTCAACACTAGTCATGGTACTGCAATCCAGTAGATTCCAACCTCTCTGGTGTATTGCCTTTTTTTTTTTGCCTGCTCTCCTCAGCTACCAAATCATAACAGTTGCTTCCTAAGTGGACAGTTTGATTTCACAGAAGTTTGATTTATTTGGTGTTATATTCTGTTGTTTAAGTGTTCCTTTTATTTTTTTAGCAGTGTATATATCATGAAGGAGACCCTGAGACAGGTGTACAGTGGGTACGGAAAGTACTCAGACCCCTTTAAATTTTTCACTCTTTGCTTCATTGCAGCCATTTAGTAAATTGAAAAAAGTTAATTTTTTCCCCTCTGCCCCCCATCTTGACTGAAAAAAATAGAAATGTAGAAATTTTGCAAATTTATTAAAAAAAGAAAAACTACAATATCAAATTTCACATGGTCATAAGTATTCAGACCCTTTGCTCAGTATTGAATAGAAGCACCCTTTTGAGCTAGTACAGCCATGAGTCTTCTTAGGAGTGATGCAACAAGTATTTCACACCTGAATTTGGGGATCCTCTGCCATTCTTCCTTGCAGATCTTCTCCAGTTCAGGTTGGATGGTGAACGTTGGTAGACAGCCATTTTCAAATCTCTCCAGAGATGCTCAGTTGGGTTTAGTAAAAAACTGGGTCTGAACTGAAAAAGTAAGTTGATGTGTATGCAAAATGTAACTGCATATCAAACACATGACCATTAAACAGAGAAAACAAAAAACAAGAAACAAATATCCTAAAATAAAACAAATAAAAAATATATTGCGAAACATGCATAAAGTTGTAATAATAATAATAAGGGTATTTGGTAAACATAATTTTGATCAAAAGAATGTACAAGCCATCCCGCCACGTCAAGGCAACCCTTTGTGGGACAGTCCTACTCTAATATTAAAAACCTTTCCACTTGTCAAGTGACGTAAATGTGAACAAGGACAGAGGGACTGAACCCACCAGTTGAAGCATAGGCCAGACAGGATGGATTTTCAGCTCAAAAGCAGGGCGGTCACACCCTTATATGCACAAGATGCACTGAGAACTAAATAAAAAACTGGGTCTGAACTGAAAAAGTAAGTTGATGTGTATGCAAAATGTGACTGCATATCAAACACATGACCATTAAACAGAGAAAACAAAAAACAAGAAACAAATATCCTAAAATAAAACAAAATAAAAAATATATTGCAAAACATGCATAAAGTTGTAATAATAATAATAAGGGTATTTGGTAAACATAATTTTGATCAAAAGAATTAATATTAATATTAGAGTAGGACTGTCCCACAAAGGGTTGCCTTGACGTGGCGGGATGGCTTGTACATTCTTTTGATCAAAATTATGTTTACCAAAATACCCTATTATTATTATTATTACAACTTTATGCATGTTTTGCATATATTTTTTATTTTGTTTTATTTTAGGATATTTGTTTCTTGTTTTTTGTTTTCTCAGTTGGGTTTAGGTCAGGGCTCTGGCTGGACCAGTCAAGAATGGTCACAGAGTTGTTCTTAAGCCACTCCTTTGTTATTTTAGCTGTGTGTTTTGGGTCATTGTCTCGTTGGAAGGTGAACCTTCCTCCAAGTCTGAGGTCCAGAGCACTCTGGAAGAGGTTTTCATCCAGGATATCTCTGTACTTGGCCGCATTCATGTTTCCTTCAATTGCAACCAGTCGTCCTATCCCTGCAGTTGAAAAACACCCCCATACCATGATGTTGTCACCACCATGTTTCACTGTTGAGGTTGTATTGGGCAGGTGATAAGCAGTGCCTGGTTTTTTCTACACATATCACTTAGAATTATCACCAAAAAGTTCTACCTTAATCTATCTTCGTCTCAGCAGACCAGAGAATCTTATTTCTCATAGTCTGGGAGTCCTTCATGTGTTTTTTTTAGCAAACTCTATGCAGGCTTTCATATTTCTGGCACTGAGGAGAGGCTTCCGTTGGGCCATAAAGGCCCGACTGGTGGAGGGCTGCAGTGATAGTTGACTTTGTGGAGCTTTCTCCAATCTCCTTACTACATCTGTGGAGGTCAGCAACAGTGATCTTGTGGTTCTTCTTTACCTCTCTCACCAAGTCTCTTCTCCCACAATTTTCCATACTATGTTTCACTGTGAGGATGGTATTCTTGGGGTTATGAGCTGTGTTGGTTTGGTGCCAGACTTAGCCTTTACCTTGGTAATCAAAATGTTCAATTTTGGTCTCATATGAGTCTGACCATAGGACCTTCCTCCATACATTTTGGGAGTCTCTCACATGACTTTCGGTAAATTCAACATGAGCCTTACAATTTTTTGTGCAAGTAAACGCTTTTTTTCTGCTCACTCTTCCATAAAGGCCACATCTACATACCATTTTGAGGCTCCATAAATGCTAAGAAAGAACTTGTCAGTATTTGTATGTCATCTGCTCTATTACAAAAATTATCGTATCGTCATTGTGCACCCTGACTATGATATACAGTAATCTATAGGTAAGTGAAAGGGTTAAGATTAGAGATAAGCAAATATTTCAATGTTCGGTTTGGATTGCGTTCGCCGAATTTTCAATATTCGCTGATTAATTTGTCGAATACTTGCCGAAGATTACCGAACACTATTCGTTCGCTGAGTATTTCCGAGGTTCTTTGGCGGGAGCATGGGTCCCCGCCCTGTATGTTTAGTCCTCTTTAGAGAGTCAATGAACAATGCAGTGATTGTCTGCCACACACTGTAATGCTGCAACCATGTTGGTATATCAGACCTGGCGCCGCCATGCTCATCACAGTCTGCTCTGGAATCAGGCAGTGTAGGGAGAGTTGCTGCTGAGTTAGGGAGAGATTTGTTTGCTTCGTAATCAGTGTGGGTATATCATGTCTAATACACATAACATCTCAACAAACAGTCCTTCTGAGGAATGAGGCTATGTGCACTCGTTGAGGATTTTTTTGTGTTTTTTTTTAGCATTTTTCCGCTGAAAAAACGCATGCATTAAGCATCCTATTAGTAGAATGCATTCCGCAATTTTTATGCACATGCTGCGTTTTTTTCCGCGAAAAAAACGCATAGCGGAAAAAAACGCAGCATGTTCATTCTTTTTCCGGAATCGTGGCGATTCCACTGCCATAGGAATGCATTGAATCGCTTACCTTCTGCATGTGGCTATGCCCACCATGCGCAAAGTGAGCGGTTCATGTGCGGATGGTACCCAGGGTTTGGAGGAGAGGAGACTCTCCTCCAGGCCCAGGGTACCATATCCATATTAAAACAATAATTAAAATAAAAAATCGTGATATTCTCACCTTCCGGCGGCCCCCGCAGCCTTCCCGCCTCTCAGCGACGCTCCCGGCAACTCCTGTTCCCAGGGATGCATTGCGAGAATCACCCCAGATGACATAGCGGTCTCGCGTGATGCTACGTTATCTGGAGTCATTGTCACTAGGTATCACTGGGAATGGAACTTGCCGGCTGCATCACGAGGACCAGGAAGGCTGCGGGGACCGCCGGAAGGTGAGAATAGCACGATTTTTTATTGTTTTTATTATTTTTCACATTAGATCTTTTTACTATTGATGCGGCATAGGCGGCATCAATAGTAAAAAGTTGCTCACACTTGTCAAAAACTGTTTGAATCGTGTGACCAACCTGTCAATCAGTTTTCCAAGCGATGCTACAGATCGCTTGGAAAACGCTAGCATTCTGCAAGCTAATTACGCTTGCAAAATGCTAGTTTCTGGCGGGAATACGCATACCAATAAAATGCGTATTTCCCGCGGCAGGGAGGTGCGGGATTGCAGTGGAAATTTCCGCGGCAATTCTCCTACATGTGCACATAGCCTAATAAAGTTTTATAGATACCAGTGCTAGGAAGGCAGGCAGTGTATGTGGCAGACTTCATTGCATATGGCAAGAGGGTCTATTCCAGTACTATTGTGCTGCTGCTGCCTATTACAGATATTTATACACATAGTCCCAGGTATCAGGGGACAAGAATAATTTATTTTGGATCTTAATCCTGATTTTTTTCTTTAAAAGTAATCCAGAGTACACCATTTTTCTGCTCAATTTGCTTGTTAGCACAGCAGAATACAGCCAGATCCTTTCCATATTACAGTGCTAAAAATCCAGCTATTTTAAACTGTGGTTTGTCTATTAAACGGATCACATAGTGCGCTCAAAATTGTGCCATTTCAGGCCTCAATTTAAATTTTGTTGCACTGTCTTAGCCAAGTTGTTGACACCAGTTTTCTGAAAAAAAAAGCTAACCTACAGGCCAGATATTTCAAACTGTGGTTTGTCTGTCAAACGGATCACATATTGCACTTAAAATTGTGCCATTTCAGGCCTCAATTTGAATTTTGGTGCACTGTCTTAGCCAAGTTGTTGACACCAGTTTTCTGAAAAAAAAAGCTAACCTACAGGCCAGATATTTCAAACTGTGGTTTGTTGTCACACGGATCACATGTAAGTTTGCTCCAAGTTCAGCCATTTGTAGTGAACATGGAAAATATTGTCCCCCATTTAAAATGGACTAGGTGCCTGACAAGGGACAGGGAACTGGACGTGAAGGTGATGGTGCATGCGGAGGCCGAGGCAAGCTGTAATTGAGCCACAACAAACACCCAGATCTTCTCGCCTGACCTTCCTGTCCCAATTACCAGGGGACCGCAGCAGCACACCACTATTGAGCCCAGAGCAGTGTCAAAAGGTTGTTGGCTGGATAGCAGATAATGATTCCAGTCACTTTGTCACCACCACTACCACCCTGTCTTCCACATGATAAAGTCTCAGTAGCCATGACTCTGGACCGCATATTCCTCACCCTGATCATCCTTCCTCCCACCATGCCGACTGCCGAAGACAACTGATCCCACACTTGGACACTCCAAAGAGCTTTTCCCTTTTCCATTTATAGATTCAGGCCTTTCGCCCGGTTCACTTGAAACGGGGCAAGAAGAGATCGCATGTAGCGATGTCCAAATATTTGAGCAGCCACGGTCACACAAAAGTGATGGTGGGAACGTGTCACAAGAGGTAGACGATGATGAAACAGAATTGCCAGAAAGTCAAGAGAAGGACCAGGGTGCGGAAATGGAAGACTATGTTGTGGATGATATAGTAACTGACCCAACCTGGCAGGAGGACATGCAGACCGAGGACAGCTGCACAGAGGGGGAGGGAGGCATAGCACCCCAGCAGGCGGGAAGAAGCAGTGTGGTTGCCTCAGACAGAAGGCGGACAACCAGTACAACTGTTAGGTCTTCCCGAATCTGGTTGTTTTTTAAAGACCACCTGTCACACCAGCATCAGCAGGAGTAGCAAAACTACCAGCCTGACCACCACCAGCATGATCAGGCACATGGCAGCAAAGCACCCAACTTTGTGGACCGAACCCCAGGGTCCAGAAACAGTGTCTGCGGGTGACACATGTCCACGGACACATGGACAAGTGCTTGTGGGTAGGGATGGTATATCTCAGTGATGGCATACTGGGTTTACATAGTGGAAGCCAGGACCCAGTTGGACCTTAGGATGGAACACGTCCTCCCAACTCTGAGGATTGTGGGTCCTAGGTCAACCAGGGTTCCCCCCACAGTCTACAGCTCCTGCACCTCCTCCTCCTCTTAAGCCTCCATTTCCGAAATGACCACATCAGTCACAAGATGGAAGAACTGCAGCACTGCCTCAGCCAAGCGGCATCAGGCTGTGCTGAAGCTAATATGCTTAGATGACAAACTGCACAATGCTGAAGAGTTGTGGACAGCTCTGAAAGAGCAGGCAATCTGTGGCTGACACCGCTGAACCTACAGCCAGGCATGGTCGTGTGTGACAATGGTCGGAACCTGGTGGCGGCTCTGAGGCGAGGCAAGCTCACGCACGTACCATGCCTGGCCCATGTGTTTAACCTCGTGGTTCAGCAGTTTCTCAAAACCCACCCGGAGCTGCTGGATCTTCTTGTCAAAGTACGCCACATTTGTGCCCATTTTAAAAAGTCAGCTAAAGTTTCCGCTGCCACTGCCGTGCTTCAGCAGCATTTGCAGCTTCCGGCTCACCGACTGGTGTGTGATGTCCCCACGCATTGGAACTCTACACTGCAGACGTTGGTAAGGATTTATAAGCACAAGAGGGCAGTTGTTGACTACAAGCATCAACAAGGCTGTCAGTATTCAGTTCAGACTGCACCCATAAGACCTCAGGAGTGGACATGGATGTCAGACATATGTACTATCCTCCAAAACTTTGAGGACTCCACCAAGATGGTGAGCGGCAATGATGCCATAATTAGAATCATCATCCCGCTTCTCTGTCTTCTGAAACGCTCTCTGCTCACAATCTAAGAAGATGCATTGGAGGCGGAGCATGATGAGATGGAGCAAGGAACCATACTGGGTGATTACACACGGCCAAGCCTCATCTCATCTCAATGTGGATTGGGTGACAATGAGGAAGAAGAGGAGGAGGAGGAAGAGCAGGAGCTAGTTTCATGCACTATAGACGGTACTACCTGCGCAACTGTCATACCGTCTGTTCAGCGTGGATGACCTGAAGACAGGGAGAAGGAGGAGGAAGAGGAGGAGATGGTCAGTCATCCTCTTGGTGAGGAGATGGAAGTCTTGCCTGTTAGCAGTCTGGCATGCATGTCTGAGTTTATGTTGCACTGCCTTTCCCTTGACCCTCGCATTCTCCAAATTTTGTATAACAGTCATTACTGGTTGGTGACACTTCTAGTCCTACGCTACAAGGAGAACTTTATATCTTTTATTCCCGAGGTGGACAGGTCTACTAAATTTGGGCAGTACCAGAAGGCCCTTGTTGCAGAATTATTGAAAAAATTCCCATCTGAAAACACTGGTGGCAGAGGTCACAGTTCCTTAGACAACCAAGGAGTACATGCGAGAGAGACACAACGCCAATACAGCATTTGCTGTTGTCCTCCTCCTTATCCTCCAACACCATATCACCAGGGTGACTGTGGTCCGTGATGCAATACCCACATAATTTTTTTAAAGGGTGTTTATGATGCCCGTAAAATAAAAATTGTTTGACAGTATGTTCATGTATACCCCCGGAGGTAAATGTTTGTCAGCCCATACACTTAGTGCATGAGCATTACAAGTACAGGAGACCCACTCCTTTCTAATGGGAACATTTTTTTATGAGGCCCTCCTGTACCTCTCTTCAAAGGGGTATTGGGGTGTGTCCAAATTTTTGGCAGCCCTTGCATTTACTGCATAGGCAAACAGTATGACAGTACCAACTTCCTAATAATGGGAACATTGTTTTCAGGAGGCCCTTCCGTACATTTCTTCAAAGGGGTATTGGAGTGCGTCTAAATTTTAGCCAGGCCTTGTATTCACTGCATAGGCAAACAGTATGGGAGACCCACTTCTTAATAATGGGAACATTGTTTTCAGGAGGCCCTCCTGTAAGTCTTTCAAAGGGGTATTGGGGTGCATCCAAATTTGGGGCAGGCCTTCCATTCACTGCATAGGCAAACAGTATGGGAGTATCAACTTCCTAATAATGGGAACATTGCTTTCAGGACGCCCTGCTATACGTCTCTTCAGAGGGGTATTATGGCTCGTCCAAATTTTTGGCAGCTCTTGCATTCACTGTATTGGCAAACAGTATGGGAGAAACACGTTCTAATAATGGGAGCATTGTTTTCATGGAGGCCCTCCTGTAGTCTCTTCAAAGGGTTATTGGGGTGCGTCCAAATTTGGGGCAGGCCTTGCATTCACTGCATAGGCAAGCAGTATGGGCTTAACAACTTCCTAATAATGCTTGTAGTGAAAGAGGTATCAGAGCCCCACTGTACTGTTTCTACTCTGGGGAAATTGATGCCATTTTAGTGGTGTGTGGCAATAAATATTGGAAATGTGGAGACTCCAAGTCTGCTATGCCATTATCAATTTTCTACTGTGGGTGAATTGATCAGTCAACTTCCTGTATTACTATCTTTATTTTTTTTTAACATTAGTGGTCTACCAAGCTGATATTTGTGCCACCTGAGTGTAGCTGAGAAAAAGAACAGTTTGAGCTGTTGCATGAGGTATCAGGGTTCCTAGTAAAGCAGGCGTACACTAGCACCCACCTCTTCTTAATTTAAACTTAAATTCAATGCTCTAAATGCTAGCCCAGACCCTACAGCATGGCCCATGGCTGACTACTGCTGTGCCATTATCAAATTTCTACTGTGGGTCAATTAATGCCATTTTTATTGGTGTCTGCCTCTAATTTTTGGAAATGTTTGGACTCCAAGTTGTATCTCCTTCATATGTGTTGCATGAATTTGGCAGGGATCACAGAGCACCAGGCCTACACCTGTCACTCATCCACTTGTTACTGATGAATGTTTAAGATAGAAATGCTGGTCCAATTCCTGTCCTAGGCTCTGTCACATGCATCCATGCTCAGCAATTATACTATTTGTACTCTGGGTCAATTGATGACACTTTTCCTTGTGTTTGCCCCTAATTTGAGCTGTTTTGGCAGCTTTTTGGACCCCCCCTGATGGTGTCTATGCGTTGGGTTTTACCTCATATTGAATTTAATGAGATTCAGATGTGTTCAAAGGAACTGTTAGACGAACATCTTCTGCAAACATTAGGCCTTTCACCGAACCGAACCTTGAAAGGTTTGCCCATCTCTAATGTCCACAAGTCTTTTCTGCAAAAACACTCAAATCTTGACCAAAGAGAGTTAAATATTTAAGGGGGTAAAAATTATTGCATCAGTTCTCCAGACATCTCTGCTTTTCACCTTTTAATATCAGTAACATGAAATTCCTGATACATTGCACATTGACCGATGACTGAATTGCTGGACAATGTTTGGAGCTGTCTGTATGGAACCGCTTTCTTTCTCTAGCTTATATGTAGTTGCCCTCTCTAGCTTATATGTAGTTGCCAGGCAACACATTTCAGAAAACATTAACATTGGAAAACACAAGTAGATATAAAATCTTACAACTATCTCTTGGATTAAATCATCGAGAAAGTTCCCCTGTGACTGAACAAATGCGTGAAAGTTAATCCTTACCACAGTATTTTATGCTATGATTTATTCATATCAGATAGAGATGTACCTATAGGTCAGATGCAAGAACAGGTGCCTAGGGCACCTCCAAGTCTAGTGGGGGTGAGGTGTAATATCTCACCAAGAGTGAAATAAATTAGGTAGATAGTGAGAAAAAGAATTTGAATTGAATTGTACTGCAGGCTTGCCGACAGTGCTGCTGGCTGGATTTGTAAAATAGAGAATATTATTTGTGCATTTTGTTTTTTTTTTGTATACCCTGCTGATTATGTAATGTCTGCTCTATGTTGACCATCTCTGATGGCACAATATCTATAACAGCTAAGCCTCCTATCACCTGTCCATTTATCCATTATGATGTCTGTTCCTTTTAGAACATATAGAACAGATAAAGGGGATTGACCTCCTGTGCACTGCTGTTTAAAAGCTAGGAGGCCACATTGATTTATGTGGGGTTCCTTTGGTAACAGTTTGGTGTTAATTTTTAGAACAAAAGAAAAAGTTTTGCATGCAAAACCTTTCATTTTGTGTTCATAAAAAAGACACAAGGCAGACCCCATATAAATTATTGAGTTTCCTCTTGCATTTAAAACAGGACAAATGGATTGTAAGGCTGGAGTCACACACAACTACAAAAAAAATCGGACCGTTTTATTCGGTCAATTATCCGACCAAAATGTAATGAACAGACATCTGCCTGGCATCCGATTTTCCTGGAAAGATGCGATTTAGTCGCATCTGACCGTAGTCGTAACATCCGATTTACATCCGACTTGCGAGATTTTCTCGCAGGCTTGCAAAACGGACATATAATGGATCCAAATGAATAGTATTTAAATCACAAAATAAAGAATAGATATATACACATAGAATACATATATATAAATATATATATATATATACATGTCATTGTCACATATATATATACATATATTTATAGTTCATACACTTCTACATACTGTAATAGCCGCTAATTCAGTTGCCGGCTTTTGTGAAAATACAGACCCGACATGAAATGACACATGGTTTACATACAGTTAACCATGTCATTTCATGTATTTTGATATATGGTTTTAACTTACAATTACATGAGTGTATGTGTGTGAAATTTCACACATGTAGGGGTTAATTAACGGTGTAAATTCGTTGTAAAAAAATGCATGGGCTCCCGCTGTATTTTCTCCACCAGACAGACAAAGCAAGCGAGGGGGGGCAAATAATAATAGCCCAGGGAGGGTGCATTTATTTTGTGCCCCCCCTGGCTACTAACATCTGCCCCCAGAAACACCCGAAAAGGCAAATCTATAATTAGATTCGCCCTTTCTGGCACTTTGCCCATTTATTTCCATTGCCCTGTAGCGGTGGCGAATGGGTTAATTAGGGGTTAAAGCCACCTTGCAATTGAAAGGTGACTTTAAGCCAGGTTAATAATTGAGAGCTGTCAATTTGACAACTCTCAATTATTAATCCTATTGTATGAAAGAAAAAAAAACACACACACTTTAATAAAAAATCATTTTAATGAAATAAGCAAACAGTTTTTGACCATCTTTTATTTTCCTGGTAAAACCATTTCCTGTAATAAAAATAAAATAAAAAAGCAAAATGATTCTTACCTATCCGATGCACAGTCAGGTCCCACGCTGCAATCCATCAGAAAGGGTTAACAGGTTACAGCTAGCATGCAGCTAATGCTGCCTGCTGAGCTGTTACCCCCTGAATGAATCAGTTCCTCTCCTGGCGAAAGGAGAGGAAGTGACTAATGTGTGAAGCTTAATTGATTGCTTCCCACTTTCACTTCAGGTCAGGTCACCCTGACCTGAAGTGAAAGTGGGAAGCAATCAATTAAGCTTCACACACTAATCACTTCCTCTCCTGTCACCGGGAGAGGAAGTTATTCATTCAGGGGATTACAGCTGAGCAATAAATTATGGTTTACAACTGTGTCTTTATTTAATTAAAAGGATTAATAATTAATGTGCGTGTGTTTTTTTTCCTTTCATACAATAGGATTAATAATTGAGAGTTGTCAAATTGACAACTCTCAATTATTAACCTGGCTTAAAGTCACCTTTCAATTGCAAGGTGGCTTTAACCCCTTATTAACCCATTCGCAACCGCTACAGGGCAATGGGAATAGATGGGTAAAGTGCCAGAAAGGGTGAATCTAATTATAGATTTGCCTTTTCTGGGGTGTCTGGGGGCAGATGTTAGTAGCCCGGGGGGGCACAAAATAAATGCACCCTCCCTGGGCTATTATTATTTGCCCCCACTCGCTTGCTTTGTCTGTCTGGTGGAGAAAATACAGCGGGAGCCCACGCATTTTTTTACAACGAATTTACATCTTTAATTAACCCCTACATGTGTGAAATTTCACACACATACTCATGTAATTGTAAGTTAAAACCATATATCAAAATACATGAAATTACATGGTTAACTGTATGCAAACCATGTGTCATTTCATGTCGGGTTCTGTACTTTCACAAAAGCCGGCAATTGAATTAGCGGCTATTACAGTATGTAGAAGTGTATGAACTATAAATATATGTATATATATATGTCACAATGACACATATATATATGTATATATATATATGTATTCTATGTGTGTATATGTATTGAATCTATTCTTTATTAAAGCTGTCAGTGTGATTTTACTGTATAGCCAGGGATGAATTGCCGGCTTTTCTAAAGGACACCGGTGCGATTTAATCGCAAGTCACACGTGCGGTCCGTTTGTAATCCGATTTTTCATCGCTCTCATAGACTTGCATTGGCGATAGTCGACCCACAATCGGTGACAATCGCAGCATGCTGCGATTGCACTCGGACGTTTAAAACGGACCACAAAATATCTGATACTGGAAGTTGCTCCATAGATTAACATTGGTCCGACTGCAATGCGATATTTCATTGCATTGCAGTCGTTCGATTTTGTTGCCAGTGTGACTCCGGCCTAATTCCATTTATCTGTTCTGCGCTGAACAGACAAATGGAAACTACAAAAGGACATGTGAGGAGAACCAAAAGCACAATACCTATGCCGTTGGTAGCAAAAGTGAATTCTGGAGCTAAAACATATTGGCCAACTTATAGAGATGCCATTCTGGGATTATATTAAAGTACTAAGAGAAGAAATCCAGCTCTACAAACAGATTCTTATTTATTCAAACAAAGTTCCTACAGAGAACATAGGATGATGTGAAGGCAAACAGATTAGCGCTGGCGTTGTGTAGACATCTTAGCGTTTCAGGTGTAAACACACCTTTAATCCCTTTCTGACATCAGATGTAATAATCCGTCCATGTAACCTGGGCCTATCTGACCAGAGACGGATTATTACGTCCCCGCGATCGCCTGTGCACACGGGGCGATCGCCGTCAGGTGTCAGCTGATTCTGACAGCTGACACCCGGCACTAAGTGCCAGGAGTGGTCTCGCACCGCTCTCGGCACTTTAACCCATGAAATGCTGCGATCAAACGAGATTTCAGCATTCTGGGAGCTGGTAGAGGGCTGATAGCCCATCTTCCTAAGAATCTTAGACCCCACGGTGTGACGCGGGCTCCCGATAGTTGCCATGTTGACCAGATGTCATCATGATGACATCCAGGTCACCAGAGCGAGGAAACTTGCTGATCATGAGCAGTGCATGATCAGCAACTTTCCCTGTCAATGCAGAGCTGACAGTTTCTACAGCATGGGGATACTGCTGCATCCCCATGCTGTAGTAGCGATCAACCTGCAAAAAATGATTGTCCCATAGTGGAACTAAGTAAAAAAGTTAGAAAAAACTAAAAAAAGTATTAAATAATTGTAAAAATCTAAAAAAAATAACTAAAAAATAATAAAAAATATATTGTATAAATAAATATTTGAATGAAAAAAAAGTCCACATATTTGGTATCGCCACTTCTGGAGTGACCCGACCTATAAAATTGTAACACTATTTAACCCCTTTAGTGAACACCATAAAAAAGCAAGGCAAAAAACAATGCTTTATCATCATACCGCCGAACAAAAAGTGGAATAAAACGCGATCGAAAAGACAAATTTAAATAAACATGTTACCACTGTAAACGTCATCTTGTCCCGCAAAAAACAAGCTGCCATTCAGCTCCATTACCAAAAAAGTAAAAAAGTTATAGCTCTCAGAATAAAGCGATGCAAAAATAATCATTTTGTCTATAAAACAGTTTTTATTGTGTAAAAGCGACAGAACATAAAAAAATATATAAATGAGGTATTGCTGTATTCGTACTGACCCAAAGTATAAAACTGCCTTTTCAATGTTACCACACACAGAAAGCCATAACCCCCATAAAAAAAAAATTCCTGAGTTGATGGTTTTTGTTTATTCTGCCTCCCAAAAATTGCAATAAAAAGCAATCAAAAATGTAATCTGCCTGAAAATAATAGCAATAAAAACGACAAATCATCAACAAGCCATCACGACGCTGGGGGCCAAAATATAGAAAAATTATAACTCTCAAAATATGGTGATGCAAAAACTATTTTTTCAAATAAAAGCATCTTTTTAGTGTGCGACAGCAGGCAAACATAAAAACCCGATATAAATCTGGTATCGCCTAATCACTTATACTGCACGAGGAACGGCGTAAAAAATAAATAAAACCAATTCTTCACCTGCTGTTGATTTTTTCATTCTGCCTCCCAAAGATAGCGGTAAGGCTCGTCGCATATTTATACTGTGCTCTGCACAGACCGCTTCCATCAGGGTTTCCGTGTAAATATCTGAAATACGTGATTCAGATGTAACCTCTGGCAGAAGATTCCCTATAATGAGGCAGATGGAGGCACTGTGGATGCAGTGTGACCTGTGATCCAGCGATGTCCGTCTTTTTAGGATTTCATAAAAGTGCCGTCGGCCACAATTTGTGCACTTCTGAAAAGAACACCACTGAACAGAGGCCAAACAGAGTCCAGAGTAACTCTCCTGCCTCATTATAGTGAATGGATCACTCGGGGGTTTCATCTGAATCACTTCACTCAGAGATTTATATGGAAACCCCAAAGTAAGTGGTCAGCGTAGCGCGCCGGATAACTGTGATCTAAAATTTTACGTTATGTAAAATGTTCCCAATAGAAGCTTCAACTCAATCCACAAAAAAGCAAGGCTTCACTCAGATCTGTCATCTGTTAACGGAAATATATGAGGCCCTACAGTGTACCTAAACCACATATTGCGTCCATGTTTGGCATTTCTGAAGCAATGAGAGCCCGCCTAACTTAAGGGTGCATGCCTCCAGAAGCATGGGCTGGGCATAACGTACTGGTCACTACAGCGTACTGATCACTACAACGGCAGTTTGCAATTTTCACTGGGCAACATACGTTGCTGCATGTTTCTGGAAAATGTCCATGGAGTAAAAATCATCACTACTCTGCAGATAAATTCCCCAAGGGGTTTAATTTCCAAAATAGGGTCACTTGAGGGGGGATTCTGCTCTTCTAGCAATTAAGTGCTCTGTATATCTGTATTTTGAGTACGCAAACTGTTCTAGGAAAATCAGCTCTCCAGATAGCAAATAGTGCACCATTCCTCAGAAGTCTCTTCGTGTGGCTAAGTAGTACTGTACAGCCACATATTGCCACGTTCAGTAGAAACTGTGGGACAAATTTTGGTGCAATTTTTACCCACTTCTTGTGTGAAAATGTTAAATCTTGGGCTAAAGCAAAATTTTGGTGGCGAAAATGTAGTTATTTTTTCTTCACTGCCCTGTGGTATAAAATTCTGTGACACACCCGTGGTGTCAATAGGATTACTGCACCCCTAGATAAATTCATTGAGAGGTGTAGCTTGAAAAATGGGAGTCATTTACGGGGATTTCTGCTGTTTTGGCACCTCATGGGCTCTCTCGGTGGGTCATGGCACTTGCAAACCATAACAGTAAAATTTGGCACGCCCTGCTGTTATGAGCTCGGTTGCAACAACTTTATTAGATAATGGATTGCAACCGAACCCGGGGTCTGCGATGCAGTTAGAGTCACTGCTGCCGAACACCCCTTGGGTATGTATCACGTCGCCGTTGGATTCAGTGGCTGGTGTTCCTGTCTCGGCCGCTGGCAGGCGCCGGACTCAGGCGTCTGGTGGGCGTAGGCTTTGCTCTGCTGTCAGAGGTGAAGTGGTTGGTGTCAGTCATGCATCACCATCTGGCCTGGTTCTGGGGGCGGTCCAGATGAGGTCATCAGACTGTGAGCCTGTGAGAGGTAGCCATGCCCTTCAAATGCCTTGGAGCCTGGCTTGCAAGCCACCAGATATAGTCTTGGTTTCCCCAGTGTGCTAGTTTGTTTTGCTATTGTATCTCTGACCTTTGCCTGAATTTCTGACCCTTCTACTGCCTGCCGATTTTGTACCTCTGTTGCCTGCCTGGTTTTGACTCTGACTTTTGCCTGGATTTTGACTCTTCTTTAGCCTGCAGATTTTGTACCTTTGCCGCCCTCCCGGTTTTGACCTTTGGACTTCTGACTACGCATTTGGTCTCGCTTTTTATTCCCTTCCTAGCGTCCTTCCTACTCCGGTGTTATGAATGTGCTAGAGATGGTTTCTGAGCAGAGGCTCCCTCTGGTGGTTACAGACAGTACTGAACCTTTCAGCGAGGAGTGGCAATCTGGAATCACGGACTGGTCTGATATAAGGGAGGTTCCCTCCCATGATGGTTGCCGGTGATCAATTGTTCTTGTCTCAATTGTGGTTCCTGGTTCATTTGGAAGTTTGCTGGAGTCTTGCCTGCATCTCCTGCTTTCAGATAAGATATTTTTTGCTTTTCTTTTTGTGCTTGCTTTTTGCATTGTTTTCTGCACTTTTGTGGAGGTCAGCCAGGTCCCCTCCTGGGGCCTGAGCTCCTCACAGTTTTTCTGCAGCCACTGTTATTTGCTCATTTGCTTTTTCCTGTTTTTTCAGCGGCTGCGGCTTGGTTTTTGTTCACACTGAGATCTGATTTAGTGAGTGGCGAGATCGTGTGATCTCAGTATTTTTGTAATCAGAATTGTTGGATTTTTGTATGGTTTTCTGGGTTGCAGAAAGTAATCTCTCCTGTCCTATCCTACTTAGTCAGCTTGTGGCCAAAGCGTTTGCTCAGTCTATTTTCTGCCTATGTTTGTATTTTCATCTTGTCTAACCGCCATTATATGTTTGGGGGCTTCCTATTTTCTTTGGGGATCTGCTCCGGGGCAGATAGCTTTCATCTTTCTGCCTTTAGGTGTAGTTATCTCTCAGGCTGTGACGAGGCATCTAGGATCAACGTAGGAACGCTCCACGGCTACCTCTAGTTGTGTCGTTAGTTTAGGAATCTGCAACCCATCAGTTACCAACATCTCAGGTGTTCGGCTACCCTTCTGTTGTTCCTGTCCTCCTCAGCTACCGAAACATAACAGTATCGCCGGCCCTAACTGAAAGTTATATGGTACTCACAGAAGGGAAAAATAGTGTGGAAAGAAAAAAGTTGTCAGAGTTGTCAGAGATTTTTTTTTTTTTCTGTCTGTTGCATTTTTTCCCTCTTTTTCTCTGGGTGCTGAGGAGGATTTTTTTCTCTCAATGGAGTTTGCACAGTTGTCTGGCCGTGTGGATCAGCTTGCCACTGAGGTTCGGAGTATTGCTACCTATCTTGCTGGGTTGCCGGTTGTGGAACCTAGGATTCCCATGCCAGATTTGTTTTTGGGGGATCGGGCTAAATTTCTGAATTTCAAAAATAACTGTAAGTTGTTTTTTGCCTTAAAGCCTAAGTCTTCAGGTAATGCAGCACAGCAGGTTAAAATTGTCATCTCTCTCCTGCGCGGCGATCCTCAGGATTGGGCTTTTTCCCTGACACCTGGGGATCCTGTTTTGAATGATATTGATGCATTTTTTCTGGCTCTGGGGTTATTGTACGATGAACCTAATGTCACTGATCAAGCTGAAAAAACCTTGTTGGCATTAAATCAGGGTCTTGAAAACACTGAGTTGTACTGTCAGAAATTCTCCGAAAGTGGGCAGTCCTGACCAAATGGAATGATGATGCTTTGGCAGCTCTTTTTCGGAAGCGGCTGTCAGAGAATGTAAAGGATGTTATGGTGGGATTCCCTGCTCCCTCTGGTCTCAATGATTCTATGTCATTGGCTATTCAAATTGACAGACGTTTACCTGAGCGCAGAGGTATGCGTGAGATAGTGTTGACTTGTGAGCCAGCTTCTGAGCCCATGCAGTGTGATAGAGTGACTTCTGGGGCTCAGCGTCATGAGTTCCGAAAGCGCAATGGGTTATGTTTCTACTGTGGTGAGCCTCTCATGCTATTTCAGTCTGCCCTAAGCGGGGAAGACATTTTGCGCGCTCAGTTGTCTTGGGTAGTGTTCAGACTAAATTTCTGTTGACTGTTACCCTGATTTGCTCCCTGTCCACATTTTCTGCTCAGGCTTTTGTTGATTCAGGAGCAGCTATTAACCTGATGGATTTTGACTTTGCCAAACGTTGTGGGTTTCCCATGATACCCCTGTGGAAGTCTATTCCCCTACTGGGCATTGATTCTACCCCTTTGGCGGAGAATAAACCCCAGTTTTCTACTCAGGTGATAATGAGTGTTGAACCAGATCATCAGGAGAGTTGCAAATTTCTGGTGCTGTATAATCTGCATGACATTATTGTACTAGGTTTCCCTTGGTTACAGTCTCATAATCCTGTTTTGGATTGGAAATCTGTGTCTGTGACCAGTTGGGGCTCTCAATGTGTAAATGCCGACACTCCTGTTTTTTCTGCCTCTCCCAAGTCTCAGGATGTTCCTAACTTTTTGACTGATTTTTCGGATGTATTTAGTGAAAGTAAATCTGCATCTTTGCCCCTCACAGGAGCTACGATTGCGCTATTGAATTAGTGCCTGGTGGTAAATTTCCTAAAGGTCACCTTTTTAACTTGTCTGTACCTGAACACGATGCTATGCAATCTTATATCAAGGAGTCATTGGAGAAGGGTCATATCAGACCATCCTCTTCACCCTTGGGTGCCAGTTTTTTCTTTGTGGCCAAAAAGGATGGTTCATTGAGGCCGTGTATTGATTATCGTCTCTTGAATAAGATCACTGTGAAGTATCAATGTCCGTTACCCTTGATTTCTGACCTGTTTTCCAGGGTGAAAAGTGCTAGTTGGTTTACCAAGCTTGACCTCAGGGGGGCGTATAACCTTATTCGCATTAAGCACGGGGATGAATTTAAGACGGCGTTTAATACCCAGGGGGCATTTTGAGTACCTAGTGATGCCCCTTGGGCTCACTAATGCTCCTTCCGTCTTCCAATCCTTCATGAATGATATTTTCAGGGATTTTGTGGATAAATTTCTGATTGTTTATTTGGATGATATCTTGATTTTTTTCAATGACTAGGACTCTCAAGTGAAACATGTTCGGACTGTGTTCCAGATTTTGAGAGAGAATGCACTGTATGTGAAGGGATCAAAGTGTCTTTTTGGCGTACAGAAGGTCTCATTTCTGGGATTCATTTTGTCTCCGTCTGTTATTGAAATGGACCCGGTCAAGGTTCAAGCCATCTGTGACTGGGTCCAACCTACTTCATTAAAGGCTCTTCAGAGATTTTTGGGATTTGCCAATTTTTATCGTAAATTTATTGGTAATTTCTCCGGTATTGTTAAACCATTGACTGATTTGACCAAAGAGGGTTCTGATGTGGTGAATTGGCCTCCTGAGGCAGTATCTGCATTTCAGGCTTGTGGTTTCTTTTCTTCCTGGCACTAAGAATGTTAAGGCGTATGCCCTCTCGAGGAGTTTCTTTGCGGACTCTCCTGAGTTATCTGATCCTACTGTTATTTTGAAAAGGGTGTAGTTCTTTCCGCCATCTCGCCCAATTTGAGACTGGCCTTGGAAGGGTGTCAGGAGGATAAACCTGAGCGCTGCCCTATTGGGAAATTGTTTTCTCAGACCAGTGGAAGAAGAGTGTGATGTCTGAGATTCATTGTTCCGCGTTGGCTGGTCATCCTGGGATTTTTGGTACCAGAGACTTGGTGAGTCGGTCCTTTTGGTGGCCTACTTTGTCTCGTGACGTCAGGGAATTTGTGCAGTCCTGTGGGACTTGCTCTCGCTCCAAGCCTTGCTCTCGCTTTAGTGGTTTGTTAATGCCATTACCTGTGCCCAAAAGGCCATGGACCCATATCTCTATGGATTTTATTTCCAACCTCCCTGTTTCTCAGAGAATGACCATTATCTGGGTAATCTGTGATAGGTTTTCCAAGATGATACATCTTGTGCCATTACCTAAGTTACCTTCCTCCTCCGAATTGGTGCTTTTGTTCCTTCAGCACGTGGTTCAGTTACATGGCATTCCGAAGAACATTGTGTCTGACAGAGGAGTCCAGTTTGTTTCCAGATTTTGGAGGACATTTTGTTCTAAACTTGGTGTTCAATTATCTTTCTCCTCTGCTTTTCATCCTCAGACCAATGGACAAACCGAGAGAACAAACCAGAACTTGGAGACTTATTTGAGATATTTTGTGCCTGCTGATCAAGATGACTGGGTCTCTTTTTTGCCTTTGGCTGAGTTTGCT